>ML104017.1:0-44899 GCA_003697995.1 Taxidea taxus jeffersonii | reverse complement strand
GTTATTCCATTTCTCGTTACTGGAAAGAGAATGTATTGATTTTAAGTGGGTTTAGATCAAGAATACGAACAGCACTTGGTATTCAAGAGTAACCATTTGCACAGTTGTGTTAAGGACAAAAGAACATCTGTTTGGCCCTGCCTCACAGCAAGAGGCCCCATGCTTGGTCAGGCGTGCCCCCACAGGGAGGGAAGGGGGTGACAGAGGCTCTGGGGTTCGTCACCACAGAATTCAGAGGACTGACTCACTTCCCTTCCTGAGATGCTGGCCATGGTTTGTGGTGGTGGCTCACCACACCACACTGGCGAGGCTCTTGCCTTTCCTGCCTTTCCTGTTCCATGTGATCTTGTCCCAAGGTGCCAGCTCCTGGCTTTCCAACTTGGGGACGCATACATTTTTTCAAGAGGGTGGAGGAAAAGTCAACATGAAGATTAATGGACTTCAAAGCAGGGAGAGAATGAAAATACTGGAAATTTCTGTCCATGATTCAACTTTCAGGGGCACAAGCGTACCCTAGAGACAAGGAAGAGAACCAAATCTAGTTTTAAGGCCAGAGCCTTGAGTTTAAGAGATCATTTAGAGAACTCACTGAAGGCTACACAGCCGTGAAAGTAATTGTTGAATTCTGCCCTGTCCATAATCTCTCTCTCTCTCTCCTCTCTCCCTCCCTCCCACCCCCTCTTTTTTAATGGTGGTGGGCCTTAGCTTTAAAATGAAGTTTAAGTTTAAGAGAATTCATTTAAAAATATGTTCTTTAGCCTGCATTTATAAAAATAATTTCCCCCAACTGGAACTTGAACATATGTTCCACATATGTGGCAATGCTATTGTACAACATGCTATTTCTGAATACCACACAAAAGTAAAATCCTAATTTAATTTTAAGTAGCATGGGAAATTTCTAGTGAAGAGCAAATTCGGTATTTCACACCAGAAGAATTTTGATAAAGGCCTGATACAAACCTAACATTAGGTGTTAGGGGGTGGCTCCTCATTGTCTATGTCGGCAACATCCAGCCCAGCTCTAAGTTACACTGTTTATTGTGATATGCTAAATTACCCGAATCTGTCCTACCTCAATTTCTCTCTCAAAATCTCAAATTGTTGCCAGAGAACTGCGCTCTCAACTGGATCTGGGCAGGGCTTTGGGGAAATTGGACGTTCAGTTAAGTTAATCACAGGTGTGAATTCCTTGTGGGTCCCCAGAGGACAGCCCATAGAATGTGTTTCCAGGCTGTAAGAGGTACCCTGAATTCTAGTACATAACCACTTCCTGAGGGGAGGGGATGATCCCTGGCTGCCAAACAGGGCCATTTTTGTAATGGCTTGATTGGGTAAAACGTGTTTCGGTGGAATAGATACCACGTACCATGACCATGCCTTCAACCCTTGAGTTGGGTGAGGAGATGGTGACTCACGGGGCTCAGTTGTATAGACAGCCTATAAACCAGGTAGGGACTGAACTTGCCCTTTGTTGGTGACCACTGCTTACTCTCCAGCAGGAGGAACTTAGCCAATGCCTCCCAATTTGTAAAATGGCACCAAACTGATCCCCAGAGAAACATTATCAAAGGCCTTTTTGTCTTAGAATGCATCAGTGCTGAGGAAGGGAATGTTATGCATGGCATGCATGGATGGGCTTTGAACCCACCCAAGTCCAAACCTCATTTTCTCTCTGGGAGAGAGGAAGGTGGCAGGAGAGGGAGCCAAGAGGCCAAGATGCTGCCAACATTCAAGTGGGAAGGGCCCTCCTCTGGAATGAGTATGCTGGCAGAGGAATGGGGCAGAGGAATGAATTTTAGAAATGTTGTGGTGAATGAGACACTGAGATTTATTTTAAAATGAAAGATTTATGAAAATAACCTGGTACCAGAGGAAAAAGAGACTTGAGGGATGAAATAGATGGTGGTTGGGGGGAGCTGGGATGACGTGGAGTGCAGGAGAATGATGTGGCAGGGAGGAGAAGGTGAGTGGCCAAGAAGAGAGTCCCCAGGAAGGTGCAGGGGCAGGGGCAAGGGCTGCCGATCTAGAGGTGGTCTTCTCGTCCTGCTGCCACCCTGGTTCCCATGACCTGGCAATTGGTTTCTTCTGTGGAGGGAAGGGGGAACTGAGACCCACAGGCGCAAAGCACAGAAGTCTACCCAGGCTCAGAGAGGCAGACAAGGAATTTAATGTGAGGGTAGGCAGTGGTTCCCAGACCTGAGGAAGGGATGAAGATGAGGGTAGCTTCAGGGGTGCGGTGAAACAGGAACTGATGGACAGGCTCCGCAGGACCTGGAGCACAGCTTTCATTAGCTCTGAAAGTTTTCTGTCCTGGTGTTGCTCCTGCCCCAGTCCCAGAAGGGCAATTCCACATGGTCTGGCTTGGGTCATGTTCTCAGCTGTTGGCCAGAGGAGGGCACCCAAACCATGAGCAATGGCAGAGAGGTTCTCCAGGAAAGAACTGAGGTGCTGTGATCAGAGAAAGAGGGAATAGTAGCTGGGCAAGCAAGAACACAAGCGTCCACTGCACAGGGTGACAACAAAGCCACCACAAGACCTTGTCTTGGGTTCCATGGGATCATGGAAGGAAGGGGTTAATAACACATCTGATGCTGTTACCTCATTTATTTTTCATAATTACCCTAAGAGGGAGAGAAAACCAACTGAGGATTCAAGAAATATCTTGGGACTCACAGCACCTTGGACTGACATCCGGTGGTGGGTCCCCACGGCAAGTGTGCCTTCTGGTTCTCTGTGGTGCCCACACGGGGAGCTCCCTGGGGCAGGGGGAGTGGAATGGACTTTTCCAGCCCGAAGCTGTCCCAGAGCTCTGGGTGCTCAGTCTGCACAGAAGAGTCTTTTCATCTAAGTTTCTTAATATAAACTTGAAGCCCGAGTGCCTATCTCATATCTTAAATATTTTCAGGAATACTAGAAGGTGGGGGGAACTGCCACCCAGAAACACTTCTGGAAAGAACTACCTGGGGAAAGGAAGGTCTCATGTGCCAAGCTCAGTCCTTCTCTTTTGGCCACGGCAGAGCACCTCCTTGTTTCTGCAGCGAGATGTTTGGCTCCGGTTGGTATGTTGCTGGGTTCCCACCGACAGCCCTTCCATGAGCCCCACCCCCCATGATGAGATGCAAAGATTTAACGGTTTCCAGAGGGAGGCTACCTAATTTGACACACATTTGACACACACATTTGACACATTCCACACATTCTTGGGCTTGAATAACACCACCTGTAAGCTGGTGAGATAGTGTGTTCAACGTGTGGTAACACGGGAAGCTGCCCTTTTCACCCGGTTGTGGGAAGGGTGGTCTCACACATTTTTTCCACAGTAATTTGATTTCATCTGAGAACAACTGCAGGAGCTACTGTTGGGAAAGCAACCCAAGGTTCAATGTTGAGGTCATTATTAGTATTAGATGTTTCAGATCTGTGACATAGTTGAGTTCTAGTATATTCATCAAGGAAGCATCCTGTGAGGACTTCTGTCTATCAGAATTGGAAGGGGTCCAGCATTTCACCATCAGTATCGTGCCCCCACCCCCTCCTGGGCAACAGGTGTTTTGAGTGTTTTGAGAAGCCCAAACAGCCCAAACTTTGCCTAACAAAGCTTCTCTGTGCCCTGGGTTGGCACTAACAATCATCTTTACCAGGCTATGGGTTTTATTCTCCAGGGTTTTTACTTGTGGAGTCCTCCTTTCGGTATTCAGGTACTGTGGGACCAAAGGTCAGCTTGGGCCATGAGGTTCAATCTTCCTCTCCCACAAGCCAATCTTAGTAACACAATTTGAATAGAAATATGCAAACGCAGTTTCAGATCAAGTCTGCTAGCCTCCATCCTTCAACCAGATGACCACCCCTAAGACTTTTTCTAAAGAAAGTTTGGAGACTTCCTTAGGAGGGTGAAAATAATGAGTAGTACAGCCAGAATAGAGAAATCTTGGGCACAGCAGCATTCTGTAAGGAGAATGCTTTCTTAGCTCCCAAATTTTGTCTGCAGCTCTCAGTTAATCCAAATATCTATTTATAATGGCATTTGGAGAGATCCTTGAACTTGGGTTTTAAAAATAAAAGAAATATTAAGAGGAAATCCACAGGACAATTTGAACAATGTATATTTTAATACATAATTAAAAAGGATATTATTATAAACAAAAAAGTAACACAGTGGTTCCCTTAAAATTTTTTTTTCAGTTCCTTCCCCTTAAATCCCTTATGTAGGTGTGGCTAAGAGAATGGTCTTTGTTTCTGTAGGGTGTGCTTTATCTTAATGTAACAGCCCAAGTTCACGGTGATACCCTACTGTGAGGGTCTGTTTGGGATATCACCACCTGTGACAGTGCTCTTATTAATGAGCTGCAGAACATACTCTATCTTGATATATAGTCTATGTCAAAGTGCATACCAAGTTCTGAGCCTTAGAGAGGTTCCTTTCCTCTGGCATTCTTTGCTGACTGTCTGCTTCAAGTTACTTATTTCTCTGGGAAAGTTTCTCTTTTCTTTAGTATGGCCTTGGAGCTTTCTGTTTTTCTTTGAATCCCTTCTGTCTACTGCCTCTGTGTGCTGCTTTATCTCTTTATTGCAGGGTGGAGGAAGTGTTTGATATTTTGCTCCAACAAAAATTTTTGGAATATCTATTATATCAGTCAGTGGGCTAGGTTGCTATGTGAAAGGGTAAGTTCCAAATTTAATCTGAGTTGAAAAAAATTCCACTGTTATACAGAAGCATGCTCACCTTGATCTCTTCTGGGAACCCTTCCAGGTTACAACAGCTCAGACTCTACCCCTTAGCAATTTTATGCCCACAATGGAGGCTAAAGAATCACCAAGAAGTATGGGAAAACTCACTGGTTGCAGAGATGCTAATTATTTCCTCCAACGATCATTTCCTTCCTTTTTCCAGTTCTCTAGAGAAATTGTCTCTCCAAAAACAGCCCAGAAGGGAGTTCCCTAAGTGCTTTGAGACCCTGTTACTGTCTACAGCTTATTGCATTGTTTGTGGATTCCTCACCCAAGATAAGCCAAACACATGTAGCCTAAAGACGCAGCGACTACATAAGTTGTCTTGGAAACTTGAATTGGAAAGGTAACTAATTGTGACAGTGGAGGCCTACATTCTGTGGCCTCGGTGATGGGCCAAATGCAGGCACTGCCAAGCAAGCCATCAGCACAGGGAGACAACAAAGGAATTTGTCTGTCTTAACCAGAAAACTGTGTACAAAGAAAAGCCTCTGAATTGTGAATCGAGAATTCTGAACCAAGAACCTAACGCCTTACTTTGGTTTGAGGCTTGGATTTATGCTATGTATGTGGTCTAAGAATATTTGAGATGAGATACTAACATCAAAATGTGATTCTAGGCTCTGATGTCATACAGTCATGAACCAAACACAAAACTTTATTGAGTCATACCTTCAGCTCAGGCCACAGAGAGTTCCCGTAAGTAAAGCCACACTGAAGATAAGCTCACCCTCCCAAACTACAAAATATATTGGGAAACAGTCCTCATGACAGAAAGTCAACAGATAGATCACACAGCAGGATTAGATTCCCAGTAAGTTCAGACAGTAGATCTGTCATAAAAGCATTATAAATATGTTTAAAATGATTAGAGACATAAAATAAGAAATTGAAGATATAACAAACATACAAGATATCATGTAAAAAGAGACTACAGATCCAAAAAAGAAAAAAGTTTTAAAAATAGAAGTAATAAAGTAGTCATTAATTTCAATGGATCAGATAGAGCTAAAGAGAAAATTAATGAGCTGGAAGAGAGGTCTGATTCCAATTCAGAATGCATCACAAAGACATAAATGTTTAGGAGAGTGATTAAAGATATGGAAGATAAAATGAGAAATAATACGATTTTCAAACAGAGGATAGAGAATGACAGAGAAGGAACAGTTCAAGAGAAAAGGGCTGAGCACTTTTTATAATGGCTAAAAGATAAAAATCATAAGATTCAGGAAGATACAAAGTCAGCAATGAGCTGACTAAATAAGAATAAATCCAAACCATAAGTCCACTGTAATGAAAATGAGGAACGCCAAAGCCATAAAAAGTTCTTAAAGCAAACACAGAGAGAAGACATATTTCCTAGAAAGGAAATATGATTAGAAGGCAGCAGCTTTTTCAACAGCAACAACAGAAACCAAAAGTCGGTAATATACCCAAAACAGGAAGAGAAACTGTCACTTCATTAACTACTTAAATTATTATTGAATAACACAGATGAAATTAAATTTTGTTTTAGTTGCCAAAGACTTTCATGAAGGGGTTTTTTGTTTTGTTTTGTTTTTGTTTTTAAGATTTTATTTATTTGAGAGAGAAAGAGAATGATCAAGGACAGGGTTAGAGGGAGAAGCAGGCTCCCCACAGAGCAGGGAGCCCAAGGCAAGGCTCAATCCCAGGACCCTGGGGTCATGACATAATATCACGGCAGATGCTTAACTGACTGAGCCTCCCAGGTGCCCCTTTCATGAAGGAGTTTCTAAAGGATTTATTTTAAGTAGAAGAAAATTTAACCAAAAGGAAAGAAGTGAAATTCAAGAAAGGTTAGTAAACTTAAACATGCCCTACCTGTAGAAAATAACAATAATATTGACAGATTTTAAGGATGCAGGGAATGTGTAATTGAAATGTTGGACAACAAAAATATGTAAGAAGGGTGGGAGATGATTGGAGATCTGAATATTGTTAGGTGGGTAGAAATGCTGACTTAATTTATACGTTCTGAAGTCAAGTGTGTGTGACAAAAATGTAAGGGTAACATCCAAACAGGTAGTATGTATATGCAGACATACAAATGAACAGAGAAAACAAAGGTAAAAGAAGGAAAAAGACCTATTAGGCAAAAAAAAAAAAAAAAAAAAAGAAAATAGAATTACATTTTTACCAGAATTTTACCAGGGCAAGATTAATGATTAGGGACAGATTGTTCTAAAATATAACAATACTAATATGTTCCTAATAGCCTCAAATAAAAGACAACTATTAAATTCACAGGAGGAATTGTCAAATATACAATCACAGTAATGTTTTAACACTATTCTTCAGTTAGGTAAAGCAAATTTTAAAAATTAGTAAGAAGACTTGAATAAGCTATTTTTGTAGTGATGGTGACAAGTTGCCTATATAGTACTTCTGATTCCACTTCTGAGAGATGTAGGGTCCTTCTACCTGAAATTCCTTTGGGAAAGCGAACTTTCCACAGGACACTTTTTTATAGAAAGGAGGGATCAGAATTCTCTAACCTTTCACCTGTGCCTGACTCCCTCCTGTGGGTGAGACCCATTCCAGCCCTGCTTCAAGGACGGGCTGATTTTGGCATGTGAATCTGGCTGACTGTTAACATTCCTTGGCTGCGATTTTTTTTTTCCCCTTCTGCTTTTTAAATTAGTGCAAGCTAGTATGGCTTCGGGATTCTTTGCACGCAGCTGAGGCAGCAGAAAGTCACGTGCATTAGTTAAGGTGCATGCTAAACTGCTGTCACAAAGACACTAAAAAATACAGGGGCTCAGACGAGATTATTTCTCTCCCAGGGAACATCCAGATGCAGGCGGGCAGTGCCGGGCAGGCAGGTGGCGCTGCTCCACAAAATCCTCCAGCTTCCTTCTACTTTTTGGTGTCCTCTTCATCTACCTACCCATCTGCCCTTCTAGCCCAGGGGAAGGGTGAGTAGCTCCTTTACAGAGATGTCACCCAACATTTGCTCACGTCACTTGCAATCGCTTCCCTCTGGGTCGACCTTTGTCACGTGGCCACTCCGAGCTGCAGGGGAGCTTGGGAAGTACTGTGTGCAGCTGGGCAGCCATCTTTCTTGTTCCCCAGTGTGTGTGGGTTTTGTTCCTCAGTGTGTGTACTGTTGCTGGAAGGGAAGAGATTAGAATGGGTAACCGAAGGAAGCGAGCAGTGGCAGCTGTAGCTCAAATCTTTATTCCCAGTCACAGCACCATTCATTACACGTGAGGGACACTGGAACCTCTCATGACTTCAGTTTTTCCATTTAGAAAAAAAGGATCTCAGAGTTGTTATTAATGGCAATCAAGACGCAGGGAGTGAAAATGAGGGCTCCCAGGGTTCTCTGTGGGTCCCTGGCCCTGTAGTTTCTCATGCACAGAGCAGAGGTCCCAGGTGGGCACACAGTGCATTGCAGGGTCATGCGTGCTGTTGGGAGTGAGGGGGCAATGGCCGACCAGCGCCTGCCTCTGGCTGCTTTGCCTGGAGCCCCTCTTTCCTTCTCCTGATCTCCCCTTCCCTCTCTCCCACCTCCCCACTGGAGGGATCCTGTGGATTGATGGGTTGTCACCTGGAAGGTGGGGGCAGACCCCAGATCTCTGTGTTCTTTAAAGGAAAGAAGGATTAATGAGCTCCTTAGAGTTGTCTGTGGGCTGGAGCTCATCTCGGTGCCTGCTCTGGCTGCGACAGCATACTGCCAAGAGAAAGGCAGGCAGCTACAAAGCTTTGGTCATGCTGCCCCTTGTGTGACCTGTCAGGTCTTGTCTGTGATCGGCTGTGCCGGTTGGTGCAGGTCACACGCTGAGCTCTTCCCAGGAATCTGATTGTTTGCAGTTGTAAAGTGCAGGAGCTTGGATCTGTCCGAGCAGAGGGTTAAATCATGGAGTGTTTTACAAGGGCAGCTATAGGGAATGTCTTGTTTTCTCCTTATATGGCTATTTTTCTCAGTCCAGAATCCCAGGGTGTATTTTACGTGGTTGAAATACACAAATGGAGTCATACTCTTAGCCAAACATGCGATGTGGCTTTAAAATTAACAAGCCTCTCTCTACTTCTGTACCCCAAACACACATTCACATGCACCATTTCTGTTGAGACAGTGGAAAGCTACTCCTTCCTTTTTAGCCAAAAATATTCAATGGAGTGGATTTCTACAATTCTGTTGCTTTATGTGGGAGAAAGATTTCTTTGGATCAGAGTAGTTTTGCAAGCGTGTGGGTCAAGTTTAAGTAGCAAGTTTTTAATGAGTAGCTACCATATGTGATGTGCTGCCTTCACTGGGTCTGGATGTATAGGCAGAATGGGAGCACCAAACGTTAAAATATAAAGAGGAAAGATGTTTAATGATGATTTCAAGACGACAGTAGTCAGAAGGCAGCGCGTGGTGAGAGAGAGCATGAGCTTGCCACAGGCGCTCAGGGTAAGGAGAAATCTGTTCAGACTACGGTGATCAGGTCACCTTTGATGGAAGAAGTGGAGGTTTGAATTAGTTGGATTTGGTTAGGTCAGGGGGAGGGGAGAGGCCTTTTCGTGGTGGAGACCTGAAGAAAAATGCCAAGGAGAGACAAGGAAGGGGATTTTAAAAGAGGAGAGCGAATGATCCAGAGTGGCTAAAGCAAATAATTCATGTAGGAGAAGAAGCACTTTGGGTGGGAAAGGTAGATGAAGGCTGGAGTTGGCCTGGGAAATCAGGCTGAGGAGCCAGGATTTTTACTGCATGATAAAGGGGAGGCATTGAGGGCTTTAGGGTATTTATTTTGATCTGAACTGCTCTGGGCACCAGGATTCTCAATAATTTCTGTCTCCAAAACTTATTTTTCTTTTTGGCTATCTCATCAAATATGACAATCTGGAAATTTAAGATTAAATTAAAAATTTTTTTTAAATTTTCTTAATTTAAAAAAATTAAAAACAGGAACAGGAACAGGAATGGGCTGAGCTGGGAGCCTGATACAGGGCTCGATCCCAGGACCTGAGATCATGACCCGAGCCGAAGGCAGATGCTTAAACGAATGAGCCATCCAGGCATCCCTAAGATTGCATTAATTAAATATGACCTTTAGGTATTAAAAGTAAGACTCCTTACCAAGAGTTCCTTAATGGTGATTTCATAAATGAGACATGCAGTATTTATTATTGAATACAATTCTTGGTCGTACCTTCTGGAACACAAACTATGAACTAAGATTTTGTGGGGAGAAGCTGATTGACCAACTTTCATTCCTTGTGGGCAGAAGGGCTAATATGGGAAGAAAACTCCAGCATTGGATCAAGATGCAGAAACCCGGGACGCCTGGGTGGCTCAGTTGGTTAAGCAGCTGCCTTCGGCTCAGGTCATGATCCCAGCGTCCTGGGATCGAGTCCCACATTGGGCTCCTTGCTCAGCAGTGAGCCTGCTTCTCCCTCTGCCTCTGCCTGCCACTCTGTCTGCCTGTGCTCGCTCGCTCGCTCTCTCTCTAACAAATAAATAAATAAAATCTAAAAAAAAAAAAATGCAGAAACCCCACATTCTGAGCAAATTTAGATGAAAATTTGCATTTCAGGGCATTTTGGAGATAATAAAATCTGGCATGAGAATTATGCTCCCCAAAGCCTGCTTTCTGAGTCTCATTCGATCTCTACTTGAGTTTTCTTCCAGAGATAGAGCTGGGATTATGATGGCTATTATAAATGTGAAGAAACTGTCAAGAAGTTTTAATGACTTTCCCAGACTCACCCAGCTAGTTTGTGGGAGAGCAAGGGCTGTCGGGAGTGTGGAGGGGGCCAAGTGGTGTCCTTGTGATAGTGAGTTGGCGGCACGTGGGCTCCCGTGGATTAGAGGCATAGAAATACAGTCAGGGAAGCAAACACATTGGACAGAAAGGCTGTCCCGGCCAAGGCGAGTGAGAGGGTAAGAGGCAATGACAAGGTGACTTGGGAGGAGGAGCTTGGGGAGCCCCCAGGTGATAACCTCCATAGGTCAGGTGGGATAGCACTGACAGGGAAGGGCTCCCAGGCAGGGCCAGCTGGAGCAAAGATGCAGAGGTTTAAGGGACCTTGGGCAAGTCCCTTGACTTTTCTGAGCCTCAGCTTCCTCCTGTGCAAAACGAAGCAAACATAACCCCCAGTGGCGTGGCATTGCAATGATTAGATGGAGAATATGGGGCCAGAGCAGATGGCTCCGTCCCTGGGATACAGCCATGTTCATTTGGATTTTTTGCAAAGAGTGCCATCAAGAGCTATCAAACAGGTGAGCTGGAAAGGATCTGGAGACCTACAGTTTGTCTCGGATGAGGGTGGCATTGGGTTTACATTTAAGAACAAAAGAGAGGCCAGGCTGTGAGGGACTGGAGTTCTTTTTTTGTCTTCATTTCTAATTCAACATTGAAAATCAGGCAGAAGGAACACGACTGCATGTACACACACACACACACACACACACACACACACACACTCACACATTGTGCTGAACACACGTAGGTGAGCAAAGTGGACCATTGCAAAGGCTCTCCCTCACAGATGCCCTTTTGTGGGTTTATAAAGGATCATTTAATGGTGGTGTTGTTTTCCTATTTTAAAACCTTCTAGGGGCACCTGGGTGGCTCAGTGGGTTAAGCCTCTGCCTTCGGCTCAGGTCATGATCCCAGGGTCCTGGGATCGAGTCCCACATCGGGCTTTCTGCTCAGCGGGAGTCTGCTTCCTCCTCTCTCTCTCTCTCTCTCTCTCTGTCTGCCTATCTACCTACTTGTGATCTCTCTCTGTCAAATAAATAAATTAAAAAAAAAAAACCTTCTAAATTATTTAGCACTTGCAAAGGGGAATGCCAGGCTCCCAGGTTACTTTCATAGGTATTGGGTGTGTGTTAAGTCAGGGGAATGTGATGCCTCAAGTCATCTCTTACATGAGATCGTCATTGAAATATATGAAGTCACAGGATGATGAAGCCAGGAAGGCTGGGGAGAAAAATCAGGATATGTACAGGCTCTATGTAATTGTTTGCTATCAAAATATGTATTATTTGCAAATGTTTATTGGAAAATCCATTGTGGGATACAACTCATTCTTGCCCCTGGAGAGCAAAACCATTATTATGTATTGCCATGTTGTTATGAATACCATCAATGTACCCTTACACTTTTATATTCTTGATAATTCTGTTATTTATTATGACTGTCTAATTCATATTGGTTGGCTACATTACCAACATTTATTGAGAGTGTTGAAGAGCAGTGGATAGATTGGTTTAGCAAGAAGCGTGGGGGTGAGTATACTGAAGAGTATAGAACCTGGCCAGTTACAAAGATGCTGGCCGATTTATAAAACTGTTCTCAATTGCTTGGACTCTTCTGGAATCACATTCTTGCTGACTTTTTTTTTTCCCCTCCACAAATTCTTGAATCATGTTTCTAACAAGCAGGACCCGGTGTCAGAAAGTCCCACCACACTATTGGCTTTGCAGCGTTCTTTTATTTATTTATTTATTTTCCAAAGATTTTATTTATTTATTTGTCAGAGAGAGTGAGCACAGGCAGACAGAGTGGCAGGCAGAGGCAGAGGGAGAAGCAGACTCCCTGCCAAGCAAGGAGCCTGATGCAGGACTCGATCCCAGGACGCTGGGATCATGACCTGAGCTGAAGGCAGCCGCTTAACCAACTGAGCCACACAGGCGTCCCCTTTGCAGTGTTCTTTTAAACATGTCGTAAGTGGGCTTGGTACTCAGAGGACCACATTGACTTGGGCCACTTCGAAAATGCAATCCTCTTTAATCCCCATTACCTGCTTCACCCATCAAGGCTACACTTATGACGATGAACACTGAGTAATGTACAGAATTATTGAACCGCTATATTGTACACCTGAAATTCATATAACACTGTATATTAACTATACCAGAATTAAAGTTTAAGAATATATTCCTTCTTCGTAGAAGAATGGAATCTTTAGGAGAAGAGACGGGCAGGATGCCGGGGAAGAGAAGCTCTTTGGCTACCAGACGTGGCTCTGTTCCTTACCTCTCTTTTCTTAGATCTTTTTCTGTGGTATTTTCTATCTTTTTCTTTTTGATGAACCTAAACTATCTATCCACCTCTCCTAGTGAATTTGAGGGGGATTTCAAGAAGTCAAAATACTGCATCTTAATACGAGGGCTATTTTGTAAGTTTGCCATTAGGAAGAGTCAAGGTCTTGTTTGAGTTTCAAAGAACGATGTGATGCACTGGCCTTGCTCAGACAGATCCATCTTAATTGCACTTAGGCTCGTCTGGGGAGCTGGGACGCATGGCTTGGGTAGGCAGACCCAGCTATGGGGTGAGCCCGTGCTGCCCCACCAGGGAAAACTGTGCCATTTATTCTGAGAATGTGCAGAAACAGCATTTGATTGGGAAGAGGCCTTAGGTCATTTATCTCCCACTTTTAAAATGATGAGATCGATGTGTCTCCCCAGTGGGCTGTCCCCCTTCTATTCAGCAACAATACACTACTTCTTTTCAAAGAGAAATATGCTTCCAATAAGGGGGAAGGGAGGCAGGGGGTGGTAGCAAAGGGGATCAAGCAACTTTCATTGAAGGATTCATTTTTGATTGAAATATTTTGTTCTAATCTCCAACTTCCTTTATAACTTGGCAGAATGACCAAAAGAAAAACAGTGTCCCTCCCTAGCCCAGTTTACAGCCTGCCAGAGCAAAGGATCTGGTTACGTCTTCCAAATTGTATACATTGGGTTGTTTGATACCTTTTTTTTTTTTCTCTTTTTAAATCTATTGCTCATATACATAGGGTTTTCCTTTAATGGCTTGTCAAAGCGGACTTTGGGGAAAAACCACAGGAGGAAAAAAACAGAATGAAAAATATAGATCAAATTTAGCTGGCGATTTAATACCTTTTTTTTTCTTTCTTTTTTTTGGTTCCTTGAGTATGTTGTGGAAGGAATTCTCTGCAAGTGATACATCCTGTAACTGTAGGCAGATGTAATCCCCTGGCCGTGATACTAGTAAAGGTTTCCCTTCACGTTGGAGACATTTGCAGCCATTTTGTTCCCCCCCACAAAGAGGAAGTACCCAGGGAGGAGGACATTCTGGGCCATGTGCGCGCTCTGTAATGTTCCACGGTTGTGTTTACAATTCCCAGGATGCCCTGGGAGCCTGGCTTTGGAAGGGAAAGGATACCAGGGTATTATTACCTGGGGTTGGAATCTGGGGAGGGCCCACGGGGGCACTTCCTCTTCTCAGAAAGGCCTTTCTCCTGCTTGCTGCCAGTCTGCCTCAGCTCCTCAAGGGCACACGCCGGTGTGGACTCTGCCCAAATTCAGTCCGTGCTCATCTTGCTTTTGCGGTGTGTCCTAAGAGGGCACTGTTCATGTTACCCTCATTTGGATGGTTGCCTTTTCTCCACAAATATGTTCAAAACATCTTTTTCGTTTCCCTCTTGGTGGGGAGTGTTTTTTTCTAGTGGGATATAGGAGATAGATTCTATCTGCATGCTAAGACCAGGAACAGCTTAAGCGTCTTGTTTGTGGCCCCCAGAAGCACACCCCGAGACAGTGATTTGAGGGTAAACAGCTTATTGAGAGGGGGTCCCAGGAGTTCCCAGTAGAGAAGTGGGGCAGGGAGGAAGGGAAGGGAAGGGAAGGGAAGCAAAGGGAAGGGAACGCCACCAAAGGGCTCATCAAGCTAGTGGTCACTATGGGCAACTGGGTCTTAATCCTGCCAGGAAGTGTTCCTCAACCTCAGCATTACTGACATTTGGAGCAGGAGAATTCCTAGTCGTGTGGGCTACACTGAGGATTGTAGGAGGTTTAGCAACATCCCTGGTCTCTCCTTACTAGATGGCAGTTGCCAGGAGCAACCCCCCCCACCCCCAACACACACACCAGGTGTGACAATCAAAAATGTCTTCAGAAGGTACCAAATACCCTCTGGGGGGCAGGCAGAACAGCCTATAGTTTAGAACCATGGGGACCCCAGGGCCTCTGGGCAAGGTGCTGGACATCAGAAGTCTGGCTGGAGAGCCCAGAGGAGGGTACCACCATTGGGCCCTGGAGTATCTGCTGCACTCTCTTCTAGAAGATGAGGAGGGAGAATCTAGAAGGGAGTCTTAAGACTTAAGACTTAAGACTAGCTCAAGCTGCTAGTCAAAAATACCATAAACTGGTTGGTTTATAAATACAAAAATTTATTTCTCACAGTCCTGGGGGCTGGAAATCTGAGATCAGTGTGCTGACACGGTAGGACTCAGATGGCAGACTGCTTTGTATCCTCGAATGGTGGAGAGCAGAGAGAGGAAGCCAGTGCTCTTGTGACTTTTCATGGCACTTATCCTACTCATGAGGGCCTCATCCTCATGACCTCATGTAATCCTACTCACTTCCCCAAGGCCCCACTTTCAAATACCATCACATTGGGAGTTATTTGCGGGCAGCGGAGACCAGCATTCAGTCCATACAGGGGACACCCCCATCTGAATATCCTGTGCGTATCTTGAATTCTATAAATCTCAAATAAAGCCCACTGATCGCCCTTCAAAAGCCCTCAGATCTGCCCCCTTCTTGTAATCTTTTGCCAGTTGATAAACCCACTTCTCTATGAAGCAGAAATTGGAAAGAGTTCTTAAACTTCTCCCTTCCACCCTGTGCCCCTCTGCCCACCTCCCACCCAACAGGGCTCATTCCACCTCCAGTACTAGATCTGTCTCCTCCTCGAGACCTCCTGCTGCTTTCATATAGGTGGTCTTGCCTCTTCATCCCTCCAACATCAATGCTGCTCCTGCACTGACCTCCCTCCTCTGAGCCCTCTCTGACTCTTCTTTCCAGAAGGCAACATGACCATCGCCCTATATTATATTCAAAATTTCAAAAATCACTTCTGCCACTTTGTGAATGAACTGTCAATAGTTTATCCAGGCATCCTAAGTCCTTTGTTACCTGCAGAGCGAGAATACCAGAGTGATTTAGAGGTGATCTGCCCTGGATTCAAATCTTGGCAACTCAGGTAAATTACCAGTACTTTCTCGGCCTCAGTTTCTCCAAGTAAATGTAAGACAGGGATCAACAGTACCTGTGTGAGTAATCCATGAAAAATCACTTTTAACAGGATGTGGCCTGTAACAGGATATCAATCCATGGTCTCCGTCGTTGTTGTAGCTGGACTTCCAAGGTTGTCGTGAGTGTGCCGTAAGGTGTCGCTTATGGAAGAGCTCTGCCCGCCATATGTCATCTCATTACTGCATCCTGTTCCTCATCTGTGCCACAGAATTGTTGGCTCCAGGCTGCATAGGGAGTGGGGACACAGGGCCACAACGCCAGCACTGGCCCATCAGCCTGGAGGCAAGGGCCCCAGCAGAAAGGGACACAAAGAGCATGCCTCAGTGAGGAACAGAGTGTTGGGTCTCTGCTCTTCCAGCTCCGAGCTCTTTTGAGTTGGGCAAAACACCAACTGACTCATCAAGTTTTGACGTTGGCTGCGGAGCTTGAAATGTCTCCTGTCCAAGAATTTACCACTCTGTCCTGTGAGTCTCCTCGGGAGCACAATTAAAGGATCTAGAGTGTTCCCCGGACACGACGTCTGACTGATTGAACTCGTGGAGAATGTGTGGAGCCCTTATTGGATACAGATGGCACTCCGTGTGGCAGCAGGGCTGGCAAGAAAAAGGACAGGCTGGCAGGCTGGCGTGAGTCCTTCATGTTCTGCTCCAGGGCCCCCTACAGACGTCTCTAGCAGAGAGCTGGCCAGGGGAGGGAAGACAGGAGGTCTCCTTGGACAGGCTCACCTTGGAGAGTGAGTTAGCGGCATTGGGTGGGGGGCAAGTCGCAAAAGCCAAGTTCTCGCAGAGAAGATTCCTCTAGGCCACCTCAGTAGCCAGTGCTAGCAGTGATTTCAAGGAGGTATTTAGGCTACAGCCTCAGACTGAGGGGTAGAAATGCTGGGTTCTGGTATGATGGTAGCCAGCAGGCCTCACGCCTTCGTTTGTACCCCATCCTGGGAGGGTCCCAGCTGGTTTTCTCTCTCCTTGCTGTTTCTGCTCATCTTCTGCTCTCCTCAGCCTGGGTAAGAAGCCCTGATTTCCCCTTCTCTAGGGACCTATATCTGGGGTTTTCTTGCCAGCCACTCCTTGACCTGTGGGGTCTTGTCATGGTGACAGCTGTCTGCTGTGACCGGCTCTCAGGTACCACCCCAGTTTTTTGCTGTTTTCCTAAACCCAGCCCCACCTTCTCATTAAAAGCATCTCTTTGTTAAACTCCCCTCTTTGCCCAGCTTGAGTGTGCCACAACAGATCTGAAATCCAGCCTCAGGAATCTGAATCCGGAATTCCCAACCACTCCACTGTACTCCTCCACTTGGGCCATGAGAAATGTCCCATTACTTTCATCTTCTAACTAAAACTTCCTTGAGCTCCCTCCATCTTGGGGTGGTGGAAAGCCCCATGTTCAGGTGGACACTCTCCTTTCCTCATTCAAAGAGGACAGCAGAAGGAGGAAGGAAGGCTCTGAGGAGGCCTCCCTGGTCCCTGCCCCGATTCCTGGCTGTGGTTTCCTCTAACGTGTCGCTACGGCCATCACTGGGGAAAGCAGGCCTTACACGGTCTGGCTGTCCTTGTCTACAGCTGCCATGAGGTTGTTTTGGTCCTCGAGGCTGTTTCCGGTTCCTGAACGAGTGACAGAACTTCCAGGCCAACGGCGCTGCTGGATGACATGTATGCTGTCCCATTTTATTCCCACAACTTCCCTATGAGGTATGGACTTCTTCTCACACCAGAAACAAAGAAACTGAGGCCCACAGAGGTTAACTGATGGACCCGCATTATTTACATGAGACTTTTCCAATTTTTAAAATGAAATGTTTGCTTTTCAAATCTAATTTCTGGCATTAACAATAATCTTAAGAGCCAACTATGGGCCTCCCTACCCAGGGTCTGGCTCACTGGTAGACTCTGTCCTCCAGTTGATAAGCTCAGTGAGCCCCCCACCCCTTCCAAGGCACTGAATCTGTCCTGTACATATTACTTTCTCCTTCTTCCTCTCTGTTCCCTCCCCAAGTCCTCTTCCTTAACTCTCCTTCCCCCAAGTTACATGTTGAGAGGTCATTAAAAGCCAGTGTGAGTTTGCATGTCCCATTAAAACCCTTTTTCTTTTCAAACAGACTGTGAACCTTTCCAGATTTCCCCTCCCATCACCCCGTTCACCATTCAGCCACATTTAAGCCCACTGCTGACAGATGGACTTCCGCTCTTCCCAAATGTCGCCCTCCCTGGCCAAGAGTATTCTATGCACACATTGTTGCTGGAATTGTAACATTTGCAAAGTCTTAACTTTCTGAGTCTAATATCCACAAGGATAATTTTTCTCAGAGTTGTAGCTGGACAAATCCTCAATGAAGGGTGTAAGTTTCCAAGATCATGGAATTGGAGGGCCAGGAGGCCTCTCAGAGACCTCCACGCAGCTCTGCTCCAGACAGATGAGGAGTCTAAAGCTCTAGAGCTCAGGGGAACTGCTCACAGTCTCCCACCAACTGAGTCTGAACCCGGACCCAGGTCTGCTGAGACTCGAGCAGTGTCCAGCACCTTTCAGACTGTCTCGCATCTTCTTCCACTTCCTGCCTTACAATGGTGCTGCCTGAGAGCTTTTGGTGTGGGACAGGGTAGTGAGCAGGGAGGAGTCTGGGGAGTGAGGGCAAGTAAGCCTCCCACCTTAGCTCTGCCGCTTTCTCTACTCCTTTGGGCAGGGTATTGCACTGGTCTGAGCCTAAGTTTTCAGTTCTTGTTGTAGGCTTGCTTGTTTGTTTTTTTTGTTGTTGTTGTTGCTGTTGTTGTTGTTTTGTTTTTTAAGATTTATTTGAGAGAGAGCATCTCAGGCAGACTCCTCACTGACCATGTAGCTTGATATGGGGCTTGATCTTACAACTCTGAGATCATGACCTGAGCTGAAACCAAGAGTTGGATGCTCAACTGACTGAGCATCCGAGGCACACCAGGCTTGCTTATTTTGAGGCTGCGAGGGTGTAAATAACCCAGTAGGGTACTTGATGGGGATATAGGCCAAGGAATGTTGCTGTCTGTCTTCCTCATGCTCCCCTGCCTCTCCAGAAAGCAATCCACTGGCCAGCCTGCCTCCCGAGTGCGGTCCTCACCATCAGTGGTGACAGCCACTGCTGTTAGCTCTGAAGGCTGAATCCCCCAGTGCTGGGCTGTTGGGCCAAAGGGAGTGCCTAATGGGCATCTGTCATCTGCAGAAGACTTCTAGAGGCTGGCTTCCTCACCATGGCCGCGAGTCTTCATTTCACAACCTTTCTCAAGTGATGTGTTTCCGGGCATGCTTTCAAAGTTATTCCATCAGAAGATTTCTGGGTCCACAGATGACTGTAAATCTGGACATTTCTTCCCCTAGGTATGTTGCCTTTCATATCATTGACACGTTCCTTTTCTTGCCCCTGTTAGCGCTCTCATCTCAGTTCCAGGGCGGAGCAGGCCTTTGTCAAGGGGAAGGGGGTAAGTATTGATTCCCAGCACCAGTAGCCTTGCCTGGCCATGCCCTTTCCTGCCTTGTGCAACAAGTCCTCCTTTTTCTTTGGTGCTCTGTGCTGTTCAAAGTGTGCTTGTGAGGCCTTCCTACCTTTGTCTTTCTCTGGGTCTGCATCTGAACTCAGGGTCCAGCCTGGTCTTGACACTGGCTCTGGAGACAGCAGCCAGTCTGTGACCAGAGAGGGTGAAGGGGGACCCCTGTTCAGGGATCCTGGAACCACACCCTAGCAAATGTTGTCTTTAGACTGTCTGGCCTCAAGGAGCTGTCTAGCCAGTAGGGGAAAGATCAGTGATAAATAACCAGTACCCTGTGATGACTGCTACCATGAAGGTGGGCACGAAGCCAGAGCTGGCACAAAGGAGGAAGGAGTCCGTATCTCCCGGCAGAAGCCAGCGTGGGCTCCCAGAAGAGGTGTCATTTAGATTAAATTCCCATGCACGAGCCAGGTGGAGAGGGACAGTCCAGGCATAGTGAATCCTTAGAAACACCTCTTGTGTTCTCCAAAGACCCTCTCCTCAACAGTCTCTCCAGTGCTCGCTTCCGCAGCACATATACAACAGTCTCTCCTCCTACAACCTTAGAGATTCCTTGATTAGTGGTGGTTTCCTTGGTGTCCCTGGTAGGACCAGGGGGAAGGACAAAGCGTGGCTCTCAATATGGAAACAGCTAGCATCAAGGTCCCGAAAATTCTCACTCAAGGTAGCCATTTACAAATCTCTCCTGGTTTGCTGTCTGATGGTGCTGTTCATCTTTCCAAGCTGGATCTGTTCATAACAGTGGAAATACCAAAAGTAGAAAATAACCGATTTCAATACAGTGCATTGAGTGTTGACCCTATAGAGGTTAGGAAGGCCGACTGTGTCACTTACTAGTTTTGGGACCTTGAGCAATGACTTCACCCTTTCTGCCTCAGTGTTCTCATCTATAAAATAGGGGCAATATTGGAAGCAACCTCACAAAGTTGCTAGGAGTAGTGAGTGTGTCTTAATAAAAAATGTATATTTGTTCTTTGTCCCAGAACTCCTAAATCCCTTGGGGTTTCCTAGGTTATAGGAACATTTTTTGTTCTGTGGTGACTCTTGGTGGACCTCTAGATAGCTTCAGGATGGGGTCTGGTCACCAGAAAGATCAAGCCTTGTTTAGAAACCTAAAACTTTCTGCCCAACTCTCTGACTCTTGGAGAGAGAGGCTGGAGATTGAGTGAATCAGCAATGGCCAGTGATTTAATCAATTATACCTACATAATGGAACCACTGTAAGAACCCCTACATGGGGGGGGGGGTTGGAGAGCTTCTGGGTTGCTGGGAGGTTGGCACAGAAATGCTGTGCCCCTTCCCCCACATCTAGCCCTCCCAGTAGCTCCTCCATTTGGTTGGTCCTGAGCTGTATCCTTTATAATAAACTGGCAATAAGTACTTTCCTGAATCCTGTGGGTTGTTCAAGCAAATGATCAAACTTGCAGATGGGACTGTGATCTGAATCTACAGCTGGCCAGTGACAACATGGGATTTGCAACTGTCCTTTGAAGTGGGGGCAGTAGGGGACCTGTGGGATTTGATGCTATCAGGTGGTTAGATAGGGTCAGGATAGACTGAAGTGGAAGACACCCAGGTGGAATCTGGGGAATTGGAGGACTTGATTTTGGTGTGGAAAAAACCAAGAAGTGTTGTGAGTAGAAACAGCCCAGAGTGGGTTTATGTGGTACATAGAATAATGTCCCTGCATGGTGTGGATACCCTCAAACCGAGAGCCTGTGAGTCTGTCACTTTTCCTGGCAAAAGAGACTGCAGCTGTGATTAAGCATCTTGGGATAGGAAGATCCTTAAGCGTACCCAGGTGGGCCCAATGTAATCACAAGGGTCATATACAAGTGGGAGACGGAAGAGCCAGTGGACGGAGAAAGGGCTACAATCAAGGAATGCAGGGAGCTTCTAGAAGCTGGAAAGCACAAGGAGCATATTCACTCATCGAGCCTCCAGTAGGAACACGGCCTGGTTGCCACCTTGATTTTCACCCCGTGAGCCAAATTTGGAACTTCTGACTACCAGAACTGTAAGGTAACAAATTTGTGTGTTTTAAGCCACTAAGTTTGTAGTGATTTGTTACAGCAGGATTGGGAAGCTCAACCAATGCTTGTAAAGTGCTCAGAACAGAGCCTGGCAGTTGGGGAATGCTCCCTAAGGCTGCCTATTATTGTCATGATTTCTTGCCACCAAGTTCTAGGTTAGACTCAGCGTTGCTCTCTTGTGGAAGGGAAACAACAATGACCCCACCCACCATCAGCAGCAATTTCCTGACATCCTGAAGTTTACACTCAGGAGGAGGGGAAAGATTACAAATAAAGGAGTAAATAAATGTTAGTGAGGAGGAAGAAAGCAAAGGAGACCAACACTGCTGAGCTCCTGAGGTTGGGGTCTGTGAAAATGGGTGGCAAAGTTGGGAAATGTCTTAAGAAGACGTGACATTGGAGCAGAAGGCCTGAGTACAGAAGGGACAGGGCCCAGTGGGGCTCCCCAGGCAGATGGAGCAGCCAGCTTGAAGGCCCAGATCATGGTGAGCATGGGGGCGTGCAGGGTGGAACAGAGTGAAGGGGGCAGGGAACATCTGAGGAGTGGGAGGCTGGAAGGTGAGGGGGGAATAGGGGGTCTCCGAGGTCATAGTAAGAAATTGGGATTTTATTCTGAGTGAGGTAGGGAGCCATGGGAGATTTTTGACGGTAGCAAAACCACACTTGATTTATTTTAAAAGGATCACACAAGGTGGGGTCTTCCCAGTGAAGGGGGCTATTGGCATTTGGGGTGGGGATGATACTTAGCTGTGAAGGTCCATCCTAAGTATTTAGGATACTTATCCCCCAGGAATTAAAGGTGGTAAGCATTATTGCGACAGCCTTAAATGCTTCTACATATTTTCAAACACCTTGAGGAGGGGGATGGGCAAGTGGAACCACCCGGGTACAGAGGTAATGTGAAGGCGACGCCCTGAGGACCGTGCAACGAGCAGACAAACCAGTTAGGAGGAAGATAGCTGGGTCCGGGTGGTGGAGGCGGGGAAGGCAGAATTTAAGGGATTTAATGATGAGCTGGATGTTAGAGAAAGCTGAGGGCAATGAGGACCCCGGGTTTTTGAAAATTTGTCATCTGTCCCCCAGGTTCATTTGTTTGATAGAGAGAATTACATTTGACTTTTGAGATGCCCATAGGAGATGTTAGGCCGGGTCTATGAGACTGAAGATCTGAGAGTGTGAGGAGGCTTAGAGAAGTTTGGGGGTCCCCATAGTTGTTAAAGCCAGGAAGCTGGCTGAACTCACCCAGGGAGAGAATGTGAACAGAGTGAGATCCAAAGACAGAATCTGGGGTTCTGGACGCTCAGAGATCAGGAAGTGGAGAGGATCCAACAAAGGGGGCAGAGAAGGAGCTAGCCACTGCAGAAGGAGAACCAGCAGAGTGAAGGTTCTGGAAGCTCGCTGGAGAGAGTGTGCCAGGCGCTGCGTGGGGCCCTTTCAGGTAAATCACCTCATCAGCCACTCACATGAGCCCTGCAATGTTCACGGTATATTGCAGAGAGAATGCTCTTTGAGAACATAATCCTTTCGCTTTAGCTTTTGGCAAATGAAACGTGTAATTTCAGGGTGATTATCCTCATTCTGCAGCATGTTGCCCTTACTTAGCGTCTGCTGAGCACAGACGCCCACGTGGCGGGCGATGGGTATTCTTATGTGTGATGACACTTGGGTGGCCTCTACCATTTTGGGGGTCTCAGGAAGACAGAGGAAGCCACCACTGCTTCAGGTGGGTTTATTCCTGGACATCAGTCAGCTGTTCCTGGATTTGGTGCATGTTTCCAGTAAAATGCAAGTGATCAGAAACTACCATAAAATGAAGCAATTTCTCCGGCCCCTTCAGAAGCCAGCAAATCCTAGCAAGTTTAAAATTTTACCTCCATTTTATTTAAAACAATGTAAACCTGTGCTCTTTTTTATAGAAATGGTACCTCTACTTGATGAAGTTGTGTGCAGCCACTGAAAGTGCTTCTGAGCAACAAAAAATAATGTGGGAGAATGTTTACATTTTAAAGTTAAGAAAGCAGACTATAATGTTGTAAATTCAATAGATCAAAACCATGTAATGTAAACAAAACAGATGTGCAGAAAAAACCCCAGCATTATAGAGAACCTGCCAAAATATTAATAGTGGTTTTCACTGGGGGATAGGAAAGTGAGAAATATATTTATCTTTTTTCTTGATTTTATGTGTTTTCCAGATTTTTGTAATGTGTATATATTATTGTAGAACACTGTTGCTCAATAGAACTTTCTGCAGTGATGGAAGTAAGCTATGTCTCTGCTGTGTAATCCATAGCCACTGGCCACCGTGGCTACTGTACACTTGAAATATGATTGGCGGGACTGAGGAACTGGATATTTAATTGTACTAAATTGTATACTGAGTGAAGTGTAAATTTAAAATAATTTTTAAAGATTTTATTTGAGAAACAGAACCAGCAGTGGGGAAGGGCAGAAAGGGAGAGAGAGAGAGAGAATGAGAGAGAGAGAGAGAGAGAGAAGCAGACTCCCTGCTGAGCAGGAAGCCCAACACGGGGCTCGATCCCAGGACCCAGAGATCATGACCTGAGCCGAAGGTGGACGCTTAACTGACTGTGAGCCACCCAGGCGCCCCAGTCAAGTGTAAATTTTAGTAGCAATATGAGGTTGGTGACTATTGCATTTGACAGTATAGTTTTAAACTGAAAAAATGTTATGAAGAAATGTATATCTCAAAACAGCTGTCAAAATAACATTTAAAATATTTATAATAAATAACTATTTAAATGTGTTTACTGTTATCAAGATTTGAAATTTTATTATGATATGGAAGTTTGACTTCATAATAGGGACTAGAGACACAGCACAAGAAAACGTTCGGGTTTTTATTTCAATAGTTTATTTTCTAGTTCCATAGAAAAATGATTCAGCATTAAGCTTGTTTGTACCTCAGTTCAGTTTCAGACTAGAAAGAAACAATCACCTGGATGTCCTTGGTTGTTGTTCTGTAACAATTTTCTGCTCTTATGAAACATATTCTTTTGTAAACATTTCTAGATCTTTACACAAGTTTATACCGTGTGAGTAATATGTTTTGAGGTGGGAACAAACCTTGTTTGTTTACTTTACAGGTGGGAAAAATAAGGTCCATGAAGGTTTGGTTCCCAAATACATGAAACAAGGAGCAAAGGCAAAGCCTCTTGGCTTTTGAAGCCCATGGGATGAGGATTTTATCATCGTTTACAATACAGACAGAACAACTTCTGATAAGTTGTCTTGGGAAGGGGTCTACCCTAAGGAACTGGAATGACTTGCTTTTTAAAAGTCCTTTCAAAGAAGGCTTTTAGTTTGGTTGGTTAGTTGGTTTTGGGTTTGTTTTTTGGCTTCTAGAACTGCCTTAGTTCACAAAGCAAGTCACTTCACATCTAGCAAAGGTTGCCCTTTATTTGGTTGGATCTGTGTCTTCATGCTTTCCATGGAATGCCAAGCAAAAACCTCTTGTCTTTTCATATGAGCTTACCCTGGACCCCCAGCCCCAAAACTCTATTTCTCTTCCTTCTCTCCACCACACACAGTCCCTCTTGGAGTTAGCCAATCGTAAATCCACATCTGAGATTTAGAGAGATTCAGAAAGCTGCTGAGCTCTCCTGGGATCATGTTCCCTGGATCAATGAGGCGCAGTGGACATAGTATGAGACATGACCTCAGGGTTGAAGATGAACACTTCCCACCCCCTCCCCACGCTGTCTTCATTGGTGGCCCCAAGTGTTTGCTAAGAGCACCAGGCAGCAGTGCAATTTAACACAATTGAATCCACTGAATATTTTCAAACCTGACGTCTCAAACCTTTTTGGTTCAAGTTCTAGGGAAAGGTTGGAACCAGTTGGGATTAAAAAAATAATAATAATAAATTGGTTCACCCATCTGTCAGAACGGCCAAGAAATATTCACATGAGGAGGACTATCCAAAAAAATGAAGAGTAGCTCTTTTCCAAGACAGATCTCTGGAACTCTCTCCCTCCCGTGCTCTGAACCACTTCCTCTCCTCAAATCTCACTTTAAAACCTTCCTGTTTGTTTTAGCCTATGACTGACTCAGGCCCCATTCATCTTTCTTTCCTCTCTCCCCATGACCACATCCTTCCACTCTCCCCTCACCGTCCACCGTGAGAACACTCGCCTGCCTCTTTCCTCCCTCCATTCCTCAGCCCCTTGTCTGTTACCTGCCGACCTGTATGGGCCACCCTCGCCTGGTCTAGACCTGTTTGGAAATGTGAGGCCCTTCTCCACGTGGGTGTCTGCACCTCTCCCTGCTTCTCAGAGGAGGAAGGAATGAATTCCAATGGTACTTCTGCCTAAAGATACTACTTCCCCAGTAGTATTTTTAGGTTACAGGCTCAGACACTCCAGAAACAGAACAAAGATCTGTGAAGATACCAACTCCCAGCCCTGTTTCCCTTGGGATACTTCAGATAAAGCCTGAAGGAGAGGTGGGAATAAAACACAGGCCACATCAGAGCTGCCGTTTCACCTGCAGAATAGAGTTATGATCATCTCAACTGTGCTTCCTGTTTCCCTCAAGGAACGAGGAAAGCAAATCCCCACTCAGGTTCCGAGGCGGGACTGGCCCTGGGAAAACAGTCCGAGAGTAAGCACAAGTTTCTGAATTCTTTTTGTTCGGGCTGTGCACGCGCTGCTTTCTGAAGAACGTGGTTTCAGCGTGGCTCCCTGGACAATGGGCATGCTCTGGCTTCCCCAGGATGCATTGCTTCCCTCCATGCCAGGACGGAGCCTTCTCCCACAAACCTGGAGGCAGATCAGTCTGCTCCTGTCCCCACAGTAGCTCACTGCCAATGCCCAGAGAAATACATCTGGAGCTGAACGCCCTATGTTTTATCTGATGAAACACATACTCCTTTCATTTTTGGTCTTAATCTCAAGAACAACAGCTGCCCTTTTTCTACCACGTATTGTTTCCAAAGCACAACTGTATTTGTTATGGGAAGTATACAAGGCAGGAATTAATATTCCCATTTTACCCTTAAAGGACTAAGGTCCACATGATTTGTCTAAGGTCACAGAGGTATTGAGTGAGGGAGCTGGAATCTATAAGAGTCTTCTAGAGGAACTGCAGACCAACCATAGACATCCCCAGATGAGCACATCAGTGACTGAAGAGGAACAGTCTGGAGAGGCTTCCTCATGGTGGGCAATGCAAATAACTCTCAGAGTTGGCTTTCCTGTGTCTTTCGGAGGTTTTCTTTGATTTTTGGTGGCAGAGCTTCTTTTTAAAAATATTTTTAAATTTTTATTTATTTGTTTATTTTATCATAGCTGCCTCATTTAAAAACTTAAGAGTGAGTCAGTGTCACCCAAGTTCACTCAAACAGGTGGCAGAATGATTGGGCTCAGAATTATGCTTGTGGTTAAGCCCACCTGGGATTAAGTCTGGAGCAGTTAATTCTGCTGAATGAAAAACAAATAATAAAAAACACATTTAAGAAAACCTGGACAAAAAAAGTAGTAAGAAATAGAGCCCAACCTAACTTTTGAGGGATATATCTATAATAGAAAATTTGTTCATTGGGGGCACCTGGGTGGCTCAGGGGGTTAATGCCGCTGCCTTCGGCTCAGGTCATGATCCCCGGGGTCGTGGGATCGAGCCCCGCATCGGGCTCTCTGCTCTGCGGACAGCCTGCTTCCTCCTCTCTCTCTGCCTCTCTGCCTACTTGTGATTTCTGTCTATCAAATAAATAAATAAAATCTTTAAAAAAAAAAATTTGTTCATTGTGTATTGTGTATTATTTTTCCTCCTTTTTTGTGTGTATTATGTATTGTGTATTGGTTTTCCTCCTTTTGGGAGTTTCACTGAAGGTTGGTGGCTTTGTCCTTCCACTTGGATGGCAAGGTAAGTCCAGTTCATGAGATCTTGGACAGATGTGACAGATGATTTGGAGAAAGGTCTAGGGAGAGAGAGAGAGAGAAAGAGAGAGGACCCTTAGCAAGGGACCCTAGGATTTTGAGAGCATTTCTGAGTGTAGATGGGGAAAAGAGAGCAGTGGCCAGGAGGGTCCACGCAGCCAGGTGCCTGCATGCCACACCTGGGAAGGGTGACTTGAGAAGTGACTGATGTGTTTATTTGGTGTGAGGTCAGCCACAGCTCTGAGGGCAATAACAAGATCCCCATAAAAATAGACCCCCCAGGCTGGGCTGCCAGTCAGCTTGTTCCAAACAAGGGTGGTGGCCTAATAAATAAGATGTTGCTTTTAACTCTCAGTAGGTGGTGGATTCATTCACTTTGTGGATTACACAGCTTCTTCCTTGCCCTCCCAAGTCAGGCCCATCGATTGCTTTTTAACCCTTTCCTGGCTGTGTGCTGCTTCTTTCAGGGAGAAAGAGGAAGGGAAAAAAGATTGGATTTCAGCGACTATGAACTAAGAAGGTTCTATGAAGAATGAATTGAAGCTATTGGTAGAAATTAGGGGGAAAAAATCTAGCTGTAGGGACAGCACATAAAGACCCGAACTTTTGAGTGGACCACAAATGAATATGAATGAAGAGCACAGCTCTCTTTTGCAAAGCTGACACAGGATGAGGATGTTTTATGCCGGAGCAGTTGTTCCTTCCAGTGGGCTTCTGCTTGTCATTCTTTCAAATGTCATGGTCAGACCTAGGAAATTCCCTGGGAAGTCCCCTGCATCCCAGGGTCTGCGGTTTGTCCATTTGAGGATGATTCTGTTGGATCTTGAGAGACTGTTTGATTTTCAGGAAGCTGTTATCACAAAATAGTTCTCCCTGCAGTGAGGAGACAGAGCGGTACCCGGGGAGAGGAACGGGGTGGACTGGGAAATGGGAATCTGCGTCCTAACTTCAGTCCTGCCCCTGCTGGCCTGGTGGCGTGAGGAAAGGCCTGTTTTTCCCTGGTCCCCCTGGCTTTCTCTATACGACGGAATGCCACGGAGATGGCGAGAGTGAAAGCAGTGGCCATCGTGATTGTAAGTGCTCACGAAATGATTCCTTCCTGCCTGCCTACCTCGTTTTCCATCTGTAAAGTGAGGGATCGAACCAGAAGATCTCTGAGGCCCCTTCCACTCTAACACTTTGTGGCTCTGTTGACAACACCTTAAAATGTTTCCACTAAACCTTGGTCTATCCGATTCTAAACAATTGTAGTGTTGGATGACATAGTGTTGTCATTTCGACTTTAAGTATTAGAATTTTTATTTCCCTTCTTCTGATTTTTAACTCGAATTTTCTATTTTGTGGCTTTTGCTGGGTTAAGTTGTCACAAATCCTTCAGACAATAAGAAAAAGAAAAGTATAAAAAAGTGGATGGAAATAATGCATTAATTGAAAG
Source organism: Taxidea taxus jeffersonii (assembly GCA_003697995.1). Taxonomy (NCBI): domain Eukaryota; kingdom Metazoa; phylum Chordata; class Mammalia; order Carnivora; family Mustelidae; genus Taxidea; species Taxidea taxus. Next base: position 16,277 of record ML104017.1, on the reverse strand, counting down.
CCAGGAAATAAGATGAATACGAATACTAACCAATTGCTTGTACTGGACACTTACTGTGTATGAAGAGCCATGCTAAGCACTTTGTAAACATTAGGTCACTTCATTCTCACTGTAACCCTGGGAAGCCATAATTATCACCTTCACTTTATAGATGAGGGAACAGTATTAGAGATATCAAGCAAGTTGTCCAGGGTCACACAGTTAGTGAGTGTCTGAGCAGAACCACAAATCCAGGTCTGGCTGAATCAGAGCAGTGGTGTGCTGGCAAGCAGGCTCACAAGAAAAAAAAAAAAAGCAAAAACAAACCCCTAAATCTTAATGTGCACCATTTATTGATTTCCATTGTGTGAATACTCCCACCGCAGCCAATTTCCAGTCATCAACAACTTAAAATCAGCTAAAAAAATTCCTGAATAGTTAATAATCTGCTCTTGCAAGCCGGTAGAAGCCAAGCCCAAAGCACTCCAAGGACAGCCTGTGTTGATAAGCACTGGGCCATACTGTCTCCCTGCATCAGAGGGTGGGGCTGATGGAAAAGAAGGAAGAAAGGGGAGATGGACAGAGAAAATAAAAAGAAACAGATTCATTCGTTCATTCATGCATTCTACAAAGCCTTACTGAACACCAGCTAAGTGCTAACCCTTGCGATCTGTGCTTAGAACTCAGGCATGAGTAAAAGGAACAGGGTGCCCAAGCCTAAGAAGATCAGAGTGTGTTGGGAAGAGAGAGACAGGTAAACAAATATTTTCAAACATTATGCTATAGAAGCATGTATGAGTCTGTGGGAATCCAGGTGAGGGAGAGACGGATTCTGCCTGATGAGCCTGAAAGATGGAGTTAGGCACATATAATTGGAAGCTTCCAGGTAACATAATATTTGCTTTCTTTCCAATTTATGGAGTGGCTTCTCTCACTTGAGAGGTGTGCTCAGCTCAGCTGCACTTCAGAACGAAATAGAGAAACCAAAGATGAGGTCAAGAAAGGGACAATGAGGCAAAAAGGATGCTCCTTCAGTGAGGAACGTTGTCTGAAGGACCTCTGTATTCTTCTTCTCTTTTAAAAAAAGATTTTATTTATTTATTTGATGCAGAGAGAGAAAGAGAGCAAAAGAGCGCACAAGCAGGGGGAGCAGGAGAGGGAGAAGTAGGCTCCCTGATGATGTGGAGCTCTGTCCCAGGACCCTGGAATCATGACCTGAGCTGAAGGCTTAACTGACTGAGCCACCCAGGTGCCCCTGAACCCCTGTATTCTGGACACCAAGCACCATGCTGGTAATAAGTATAAATACTTGCTGACTGGATGAATTATTGATGAATAGTGAGTTGTGAGCTTCAGAGAAGGTTGTTTGAGGAAAAGAGACTAATAATCAGTAAGAAGTCAGTGGTGAAAGTAGTGATCCCTAAGCACCTAAGCATATATGGGATCGCGGAGAGGCATAGATGGAGGGTCCACATAGAACATGGGCAGATGCTCAGAGTGGAGGGGAAGTAGATGGAAGAGGGTGTGTTCTGGAGTGTGTTCTGTCACATGGTATGCCAGTTGGGGGGCAGAAGATGAGGCCAATCTCTGGTTCCCAGAAATTATATCATGCATTACTTTGTTTCTAAGTTCAGTTTGGGAGTAGCTAAAAAGTAATTGGTATAGTAAAGTTTGAGGATTTTGATGATTTCATTCATGTTTATTTGTTCTTCTCTTCCTCTGATTATCCGAGAGTGAAACAGTGATTCCACTGTTATGGAAAACCAGGGGCAGTTTGAATATTCTTTCTTGGGACTCTGGAGTGTCTTTATAAGAAGCATGTCTGCATGTGTATTTTGTGGATGATTGTCCTTATAGCAGTGCCTTATATTTGTAGATGGTTCCCAGATTCTAAAGATCTTTCCCCTAATTACTCTGGCTGGGTCCTCCAAACAATCCCATGAGGACGTTAGAGAAGATGCCAAGGTCTCTATTTTACTAAGGGAGAAAGTGTAACTCAAAGAAGTCAAGGCACTCACCCAGAGTCCTACAGCTGAAGACAAGGGCCCAAGATCATTCGTTCTGGATGTGGAGAACTTTGTATTCACTCAGCTTACCTTACACTGATGCTTACCTCCTGGAGCGGACAAGTCCTGGATGAGGTACATCACCAGCTAGAAATGGTCCTTTTTACTTTTCGAGAACTTCTTTCCCCTTAGTGAAAAACTGAAACTGCCTGCCCCAGTTTCTCAGCCACCTTATGACTCGGCGAGCAATTGCTTTAACTCTGACAAAATGAGGCCACCTCCAACCTAAATGGAGCCTGTTTTCAGAGTAAGACCCTGCGTGGAGACAGCTCTTTCCTGGAAGGATAACAAAAGCATGCTTTTGTGTGTATTTCACTTGATGGAAAGGAATCCCCAGTGAGGCCATTTTTTCCCCCTGAATTCTCTCAAGTCCAGAATGTAGCCAAGTTTCCAAGATAATCTCAGAAGAGCCATTCATCTATGAAGATGGCCAAATTGTCTTCCATCTCAGTAGACAGGGTATGTTTGAGAGGGGAGGTATGGGGATGAAGAGAGGGGTGTGGGGAGAGGATGAGGGAGACAGCAAGGGAGTAAGACGTATGAGGGAAAGATGTGTGCCGACAAACGCTGCCTGGGAGAGGAGAGAAACCAAAGGGCCAGCCCTGACTCTGGGGTCCCACCTGCCAGGGACGCTTCCAGCTGATCATTTTTAGGACCTGTCACAGTCTGCCTGGCGAGCCGTTACTTCTCATCACTTGGCTCTCACTGAGGATCTTCGTGTCATCACTGTCATGAAGAGACCTGGCAACTGGCTCAGAATTTCCCCGGGTGCTACCTGATACGCCATTATTCGCCTCTTATCATCTTCGCAGAGTAGTTAGGCCGCTGTCAGAGGTAATGGAGACCATGCCACTAAGAAAATTGGCTTTAATTTATTTATCAATTGTTTCTGCATACCACAAAAGCGGCCTCCTACTTTACGGCTGGGTCTAAGGTATTTGAGAGCCCCCGAAGTTCATGGTTTTCCGGTATTCTAAGTTCTACTTATGGCCTTTCCTGTATATGACACACAACACCACCCTTGTGGCTTGCAGGCCGTTTTCTTCTTTGCTTTCTTTAGTCACAAATCATCCTGAGGCATCCCTTAAGTGCATTTGTATTGTTAAGTGCACCGGCTTGATTTGGTGTTAATTCAATTTGAGTGCCCTTAATATCTTGTGGGGGTGATGCAATGCAGGCCGCCTGTACCTTGTAAAGTCGGGTCCCAGGTCTGCCTGGGAGCAAAGCACCTTTCCCATAGCCATTTACCAAAGTTGCTGATAAAATTTTCATAAGGGAACCTTTTTAGTCTGACCCTATTGTGTTATTCTACCATTAAGTCTCAGAGAACGGAGCTGGCTTCTAGTGACAGCTTATCACGTTCTCCATTATTGCTGCCTGCCCCAAAGAGCTAACCGCCTGGGTGGAGTGCAGGGCCCTCCCTCCCTCCTGCTTCTGGTCCGTTCTGGGAAAAGCTTATGGGCCCTCACCTAGGGGCTAATGCGCAATCGGCTCTCTGTGGGTGCCAGGGAACGGAGCGCTCTTCCTGTCGAACTGGCTCCCCTTCCCCTTGGAAAGCTCCAGAGGCCCTGAAGCACTTTGTGGAGGCTGCCTGATAGGAAAGGGAGAAGTGAAAGAGTAAGAATCACAGAGCCCTTTAGGTCTCCTAGCCCCATGGAGGTCCCTTTCTACCTTTCCCACTGTGTCCCTAGTACTGCCCCTAGACAGCGGGGGCTGGGGTGGATTTAGGGAGCATAGGACCACTTTCCCCCTCCTTGATGATGACATTTCTTTGCTTTTTTTTAGATTTTATTTATTTATTTATTAGAGAGAGAGCGCATGAGACAGAGAGAGAGAGAGCATGAGCAGAGGGAGAAGTAGACCCCCTTTTGAGCAGGGAGCCTGATGCAGGACTTGATCCCCGGACTCCAGGATCATGACCTGAGCTGAAGGCAGTCGCTCAACCAAGTGAGCCACCCAGGCACCCCATGATGATGGCATTTCTTCACAGATGACTAACGTCCTCTCGTGTTTCTGTCTTATTTTGCGGTCTGTGTCTGGGGAATGGCTGGAGCCTGCCTAACAATGTGAGGCCTGGTTTCTGCCACTCTGGGCAGGGGGGTAGGGTGGGGAGAGTATGGCAGTCCGAGAAACAGAAATGGAAGACACGTTTTCAAAACAACATTTAAATGTTATTCTTATCAAAGCAATACATATTTTGCTGTAGAAATGAGGACATCTAGATAAAAAAGCAGATACTGGAGTGAAAGGGGAAAAAATGGTCTGTGATCCTTCCACCTGGAATGCTGAGATCCCATGCTGTTGTTTTCTTATGGCCTTTTCCTGAGCATGTGCACGCATGCAGGCACGCTTGCTCACTTGTTCACACCCTTGGCCGCAGGAGAATGCTGTCCTGTTTTGAAGCAAGGTCTGGCTCCACCACGTGGGCAAGTTTTTTAGCTTTTCTCCTACTGTATCCTCATCTGTAACCTAGAGCTTTGTGGTCATGCTTCCTCAGGGGGTGAGTAAGAGAAGCAAAGGGACCAGGGCATGTGAAACACAGCACCTGGCAGGCAGCATGCTCTGTAAGGGGTTGTCCTTTATGATTATTATTAGGTACAGTTGAAATTGGGAATCATAGAGTACGTTCTGCTGAAAGTGTCATTTTTATGGGGCTGTTGCTTCTTTGCTCACACCCAGTGGCTAGACTACGATGCTTTCTTAAACTGCTCACCCAGGCAGGATCGTGAGGTGGGGCTGAGCCCTGCCTGCCTCCTGACTCAGAATGCCAGGGTTAAATGGTGGTAATGATGTGTTCATTTTCAGAAGGGCCTGCCAATATTAATATATGAATCCTCACAGCCTGACTCTTGGTGGGCTTTATTAGACCCATTTTACAAGAGGGAGAATGAAGACAGGTATTGAAGTGGTTATATGGGGTCTCCAGACAAGTAAGGTGGACTTCTTGGCTGCCAAGAAATGAACAGGGCAGCCCACAGAAATGGCTAGGCTGCTCTTGGGCTTGGGATTTGCCTTCATCGCACTTTACGCCTACATGGAGCAAGGAGTAAGGCTGAAATCACAAGGCAGATTTTCAGAAACAAGTACTTCATGTCAGAGCTCTGCAAGTCTCCTTGATGTGTTTGTGTGTGTGCATGTGTGTGTGTGTGTGTGTGTGTGTGTGTTACCATTTTGGTTTTCTTGAGATTCCCTTTGCAGGATTCAAACATTTGGAGAGTGAAAAAGGATAATTTTAAGCCAGGCTGGGCAAGGCAGGGTCATAAATCTGGAAGGAAGATCAGGGTCCAGCTGTGTGTGTGTATGTCCATGGGCATGTGTGTTCACGTGTGTATGTCCATGTGCATGTGCGTGTGTCGAGAGCACATGCGTGGAGAAGGCACCCATGTGTGAGCTTCTTGGCATGAGTGGGACAGACAGAGGGAGGTCTCAGGAGGGAGCTGGTTTGGATGAAGTATTGGTAAACGCTGGGACACTGAAGGAGAAGAAGCTCTGGTCAGGGAACTGTGCCGCATCAGAATTTATAACAGATTAGCTTATCTGCCCCTTGATCTTCAAGGGTATATGGGGAGCTGCGGATGAGGCATTTCTGCCTTGATTTTCCCAGGATTTCCCTCTGCACAGCCCAAGGCAGTGAGAGCTTGCTTCTCACACCCCCTCTCAGGTCATTTGGAGGAGGCTGACAATGCCCAGGAATGCTGACATGCTTCAAAACATCACACGAGAAAGAGACCACTCGGATTCCTAAGGGGAGTTGCTGTCGGTCTATCCCGAGCTCTGGCAGCATTGGTTGTGATTGCCATGGCCCCCCCTCCCGCCGCAGATGCTGCAAATCCATATTCATCCTGACTGTCTGCAGGACTCCCCTCTCCCTGTCCATCTGTCTGTCTGACTCGCTCTTCCTCGCTCTCTGCGGCAAAGTGTGCTCACTATCATGAAAAAAGGAGTGGGCCAGGATGTTCCAGATGAGCTGCTGCTGGTGATGTTGCTTTAAACACCAATGAGCTGAAGCGGCTGGAAAAGAAAGAGCAGGGGTGAAGTGTGGTTTGACATCTCGGGGCGCTGGGGAGATGTTTCATATAACATGAGCTCTATGGGGTCCTTGCTTAAATTCCAGCCTAGCACCCCCGGCTGAACTGGGACTCTGAAGTCCAGCCAAGGAGCGTCCCTGGTCCTGTCTTGGCAAATAATTGGTGGGTCAGAGGCAAAGGACAGGGGAGGCATGAGTCTTTCACTGGAAAAATAACCTGCTGGGAAAGAAGGAATTGTATGATGTGTGTGGTGGGAAGGCCAGCCAGGAAGGACCTGGCTCTCACTTTACAAGGCAGCTCTCTGAAGCCAGAGGGACTTTTTAATTGCCCCAGAGGCCTGTGGGCCTCAGCACAAGTGGCTATGGCATAGTTCTGGAAGAATGTAGTGATGGGGGGCTCTGGGCACTCTGGGGCTCTGGGAGCTGTGCTGGGAACCGTGAGGGAGGAAACTGCGGGTGGGGCTTCCCTGACCTCAGACTCACCACTAAAGCAGGAGAGAGATGTAGAGGGAAAGGGCTGCCGCATTTCCTGTCTGTCTGGGTGCAAGGGGGTCTCTATTGTCCCCACTTTGGCCTTGGTATGAAAGTGCACCTTTTGGCCACCCTTACTCCACTGCCAGCTTCTTAAAATATTCCCCGTTTCCACTCTCTCTGCTTCTCTGAGAACATTTGTTCTCTCCTCTTTTGGAATTTGTAGAGCCATCTTTCATTTGGGGAAACATCCCTCCCCAGGGCTTAGATCCTGTGGGTTTGGGTTCAGACACTTGGGGGCACATACCCCAGTTCTGGCCAGGGTGTTGGGTTTAAGGATGGGCCTGTGTGCCACAATGGTCTAATCAGAGCCAAACCTGAAACTTTTGTTGGAAACGTTTGTTGGAACTTGGGGGATGGAGACGGACATTCTCTTTCACTTAGAGTTGTTGAAATGAGAAGATAAAAGCCTGGCGCTTCTGGGAGCCACCATGAAGAGAAAGTCTGCCTGCCAGTGAAGCCACAAGAAAGAGAAGAAGAGTGACAAGGTGGACAGAGACAGGTTTCTGGTGGCATCATTGGAGCACTGGACTCTAGTCATACTCGAAGTCAAGTTCCTGGACTCTTCACGTATACTCACCAAGAAATTTCCCCTTTCTTTCATTATCCATTTTTTTATGCTACATAATTGGAAGTGTGGTATTTAAAGGTCAATGTGCCTTCTCATCTTTCCCGCACTACTCATGTATTATATCTTGTAAAGTTGAGCCCCCAACTTTCTGTGTTTCCTTCTCTCCCCTTACTCACTCAGGCTTCCCTCCACCCTGTGGTGTCCACTATGACTTGGGTGCACCTTCATGTTTCCACCCCAGGTCTTGTTCCCTGAGTCCAGCCATCAACAACATATTTCTACACTTGCTTGAGGAATGAGGACATTCACAGCTGGCTATCCTCAACTTCCTCCTCCTCAGCCCTGGTAGCTGGTCTCCCTGGTTCAAGTCAGAATTGTCTTTGATTCCTTCTTCTCCTCCTTTTTGCCCTTGTATTGAATTATCCATTGAGTCTTCAAAAGTGTCTGTGTTTGTGTCATTTTTTTCTCCCTCTGCTGCCATTCTCTGGTCTAAAATCTCGTCATGGTTATATCAAAAGCCTCTTACCCAGCATTCTAACACTCATTTTGAACTGCCTCACCCACCCAGCACACTCCAGCTTATTTAACTTCCTCACATTCCTTTCCCACCTCACAGCTCACCTGAAGAAACTGGATTTCTGACTGTTGTGCATCTTCACGTCCCCCCAGAATTGGCATTCATGAGACATAAAGAGACACAGGAGTATCTTTCTGGACTACTAATTTCCTTCAAGATTTCTCGGGGGTATATGAAGTTGTGTTTTAACTAGAAAGTAATTAAACACATTTTTTTATATCAGCCTTCTATAAAGTAGAATACCAAACTCATACGAATTTTAAAGAGGAAAGATAGATTTCCAAGAAGTTCTGAGATTATAGAAGCCCACTTCTGGCTACCACCCAAGAGGTCTGGGGTTCCTTTTCCTCCACCATTGGGAGGAAAGTCTGGAACAGCAGCAATATGCCGAGCCATGTCTAACCTCTTCAATGTGGTGTCTACCTCAATTGGCTCTACCCTTCTTACCCTCTTCCTTGGCCATTATTATTTCCTGGAGATAGAGGGTTCTTCTGGTTGTTCTTTGAACTCAATACTCTCATTCTCAACCTTGTTTTGTGCTGCTATCTCCTTTTCCAACTGGTCTGCCCTCTTTTTATTTTTCATCCACTAAATCATCAGCCACTTTCAGGCTTAATCACCACCTCACAACGGTCTCTCCCTTCTCATATCTTTGTAGCCTTTGGAACCCATATCAATAGATTATATACAGGGCGAGAGTCACACATCTGGTCAAAATCCTGAAAATGTCCCTATTATCTGGCTGTGAGATGAAGTCCAGTTTTCTTAACATAATGGGCTCTTGGCTGATCTGGTCCTTCCCTGATGGTGCTTCAGCCTCATTTCTTCTTGTGACCACATTTGATCTTTGCTGTCCAGACTTTAAGAACCAGTGAAGTGTCCCCAAAGCATACTGGTTACTGTCACCTCAATTTTGATCCTCTTTATCCCCTTCCCCTCTTGTCTTTATCCATTAGGACTCCGTTTGGGCAGAACACCCTTCTTGGACATCCCTCCCAAGCAGAGTTCCATCTCAGCATCAGTTGGAACAGTCTTGCTTGCTTCATTCTCTGTTCATCTGAGAAGGCTCTCTGCTCCTGTTTCATGGGTATAGAATCTTCTCTTATCTCTCTTAGAATATTATGTTGATATTTAAAAAAGTATTTGTTTATTTTCCCTGCCTTGCCTCTATTTCCTGTGAATTCCTTTCTGATCTCTTTCTTTTAGGTTAGCAGTTTTCTTCAAGTGCCTAACAGTAGAAATCTTTTATATTTATTCATATTGAAGAGTCAGGAGAGGTGCCTAGATGGTGCAGTCAGTTAAGCATCTGACTCTTGGTTTCAGCGCAGGTCATGATCTCAGAATCCTGGGATTGAGCCCCACATTGGGATCTGCTCTCAAGGCAGAGTATGCTTGAGATTCTCTCTCTCTCCCTCTGCCCTTTCCCAGTGTGTGCACATACTCTCTCTCTCACAAATAAATAAAATCTTAAAAAAAAAAAAGAATCAGGAACTAGAAGCTAATGAAAAAAACCCACAGGAGCAAAGGTAGGACTGTTGACTGGTGGGCCTCACCAAATCATGATCTGGCAGTTGATTTATTATTGAGAAGGGTAGTCTTTTCTACTGGAGTTGTCAGTTTCTATAAGCAGCTCTCTCTTCCAGTCACCAGTCTGAGGTGGGGCAAACAATTAGAAAGTAACTGGGAAGATGGGTTTCAAAATTTCATTTAATCTTTTTGTTTTCAGTACAGCATCTCACTCCTACTCTACTTTACCTGTCTAAGTTCAGAGCCCTTCTAGAACAATCTAGCCACAGTGTAAACCTCTTTTCTTTGCTTGGATGTAGGATGCTTTCTTGGTGTCACTGGGGTAGATGAGGGGATGAGAGGGTGTCTGCATTTTTCATAAAGACTTTCAGTCTGCCTGTTTTTAGGCATATATTCAACCCCCTGTATTCTGAAACAGGCTGTGCCTTCAATTACTGAGTCTTTCTAGTTCTTTGTGCTTTGATCTTGCTTCTCGCTGGTTTCCATGCCCACCGACCCCATTCATTTCGGCTTCATCTTTTATTGACTTTGATAAACTATCTCCAGTAGCTTTTCCTTTGTTCTGGAAGATTTTACCATTAAAAAAATTATTTTACTGGCATTTTAGTGAAGTTTTACGGGGGGGGGGCAGAAATAGAAATGGATAGACATGTTAATTCTGCCATGTTGAACCAGAAGGAGGACTGATTTCCTTTAAAAAAAAAAAATCCAAGGGGCACCTGGGTGGCTCAGTCAGTTAAGTGGCCTACTCTTGGCTTTGGCTCAGGTCGTGATCTCAGGGTCCTGGGATCAAACTGCATGTGGGACTCTATGCTTGGTGCCGAGTCTGCTTGAGATTCTCTCTCTACCCCTCCCGCTGCTCACATATACTCCTTAAGTGAATAAATAAAATCCTTAAAAAATCCATTATAAATGTTTTTGTTTTTATTTGTTTTTTTTGGGGGGGTGTTTACTATACAAATACTTTTTTCAATTTCTTTCTCTGACATTCTGTGTCTTTGTCTGTGCTGACCACACAGACACTGTCTTTTCCTCATAGTGCTTACAGTCTAGTGGGGGAGATAGACAGTCAAGCAGGAAATTTACAAGTGAGTGGAGTGCTATGAAAGGATGACTATATTCAAGGTTTTGTGGCAGCAGTAGTATCTAATCTGCCATGGTTTAGATGTATAGAAGATAGCTAGGTAAAGAGGTGGAGAAGATGTTACAGCTAGAAGAACAGTAGACATTATGGTTTTGCATAAGAGAAAAGATACACATGTGAAGAATAAAAATAAATTCAAAAAGTTTTCAGAAAGTGTTGAAGAGAGTGAGATATGAAGAATTGGAGCTGGAGAGGTAAGAGGGACCAGATCACATAAGACCTCACAAGCCCTGATATGGGATTTTATCCTTAAGACAGCAGGAAGCCATTGAACGCTGTTAAGGACAAATGTGACTACACAATTCATGCTTGTTTTGGTTGGTGGGGGGGGAGGGGGGTTACCTTGTTTCTCTTTCTTTCAGTTTTATTAATGTTACTTGATATATATTGAATCTATATTGTGAGACTCATATATTCCAATGATGATTATATTGTTTGTGCTTTCTTGTTATTCTTTTTTTGCCTTCAAGTCCTTTGTCAGATATTAAAATTGATACTCTGACCTTCTTTGATTCAATTTTTTTCATCCTTTAACTTTGTGTTTTCTTTTAATTTCTTTCATAGATCACATATTGTTGATACATAAGAGAAAACCATTTTTAGCTAATCTAAGAGTCTCTGTCTCTCTTATACTTTTATTTATTTATCCCTTTAGCTATCTCAGATCTACCTGCATTCCATCTATCTATCATCTTTCCATTATTTATCATCTATGATACATCTATAACCTCCCATTGAACAAGTTGGACATGTTAGCATGTTCTCATTTCTCTTTGCTCCATCCCTTTCTGCCAACCCCTTGCTGATATTATCTAAAGCTTTTGTGGGGCACCTGGGTGGCTCAGTGGGTTAAGCCTCTGCCCTCGGCTCTGGTCATGATCTCAGGGTCCTGGGATCAAGCCCCGCATCAGGCTCTCTGCTCAGCAGGGAGACTGCTTCCTCCCCTGCCCCTGCCACCTGCCTCTCTGCCTACTTGTGATCTCTCTCTCTCTCTCTCTCTCTGTGTCAGATAAATAAATAAATAAAATCTTTTTTTTAAAAATAAAGCTTTTGTTCAGGGTTATTATGGATAAACTTATTTTTTTCTTTGTTTCTTAAATTTTAGGTAACAGTTAATCCTACTATATTATTTGAATCCTTTTATTTCCCATATTTCTTCTAACAGTCTTGGGTTTGCTTTTTACTTGAATTTTCTAAATAGTTCTTTGCGTGACAAACCTGCTAAAACCTTGTATGCTCGGGAATATGTCCACTGAGTATCCAGATTTAAGTCATAATTTGGCTGAGTATAGCATTCTATATTAAAATTGTTTCTTCCTTTAGGGATAACATTTACCATGTCTAGTAATCTCCATTGATGGAGGGTTTCAAACTCAACTTCTAGAAGAGGGACAGGGGTGAACTCCAAGGCAGATTGTTCAAGATTCCACGGAATAGTAGCCAACCACCCCAATTTTTATCTCTCCATTAGGCCACAACTTGGGTCAGGAACTTCTTTTAGATATCTGAAAAAGTAACCTGGGAAGGAAATTATCTCTATGGTGGCAACTCATTAATGGTTCATGAACTCAATGTAGTGAGTCAGTCAGTATGGGGGTGAGGGAGGAAAAGGGGGAGAGGAAGAAAAGGAAAGAGGAAGAGGAGAAAGAGGGGAAGGGAGGGAGAAGAAACAGAATGGATTGGAATGGAACAGAATAGAGTTGGAATGGAATGGAACGAAATAGGTTGAAAAATATAGAGGGCATCTCAGCAGTAGGCATGTTGTTTTGTGAAACCTTCCTTCATTTGTACAGGGATGTATACATACTGAGTCACCATGTAAAATGTGTTTTCTCATTGTGAGTGGAAGTCAAAATCAGTTTGAAGAACACAGCCTTTGATGTGATGTACTAATTCTGAGGGGAGGGGACATTGAGGAGGTAGAGGAGTGAGTGCTCAAGGCCAGCTGGCCGGACCACATGTTTTCACGAGTTCCTCACTCTGCAGGTAGTTTGCACTGCGCTTGTTTGACCTGCCTCCTACCTGGCTGATGCTGCTGGCTTCTCTTCCACCCTAGGGCAGGCGCTCTTCCTCCAAAGATAATGTGGTCAAGAGCGAAACTTGGGAGCTTTTCCTCACCATGTTCTTCATCACTTCACTGGTACCCCCTGCCCCAAGTTAGTCCTCATTTACATACTCAGTTTACCAAGGGTTCCCCACAGTTTTTATGTTAGTTTCACAGATCTAGTTTTGCTTCTTATTTCTGTGGTTCTTCCCAGGTTGGTTGTGTGAGAAGGAACCAGGCTTGTTTTCATTGTGTTGGGAAGCCAAAACCTTACTGATAGTTTAACGGAGAGCTAGCATGGTCCTGGGCCTTGCTCTTCAGCAGCTCTGCCTCTGGCGGCCTTCACCCTCTTTCCACGTCACCCCAGGCCCTCCCACCTCAGTAAATCCTCATGCTGGGTTCTTTCCTTTCCCCCATGCACTATCTATTTTGACTTTTGCCTTTGCCTGTGATTATTGGAAACCTCAGGCCCTAGCCAGCAGGGAAATTTATAGCTCAACAATTACAATGTTGAAACCCTGACAAGTCCACCCTGGTTAATGGCTCTGAAAATATGGGAGAGGTGTGAACGACTAAATGTATGACTCCATATTGTGGGTCTGCAATGATAGACTTGTAGGACCTATTACTTTAATGGGAATTTTTCGTTTTCTTTTCCTCTTATGTTACTGTTCCAAATGCTAGTCTCACTCAATATGGATTCATTACCTGGAGGATGGAGGATGGCTCAGATGTTTGGATAAGCGTCTTCTCAATAGTTTCTTTTTTCCTTTTCCGATTGTGATTTTTGGAAATTGGCCAACAACAATGCAACAGGCAAGCAATAGCCTGAGAAAAAAGCAAACAGTGCTGGGTTGCATTAGAAAATTATCATACATTACATGCAGGTGGGATTCCACAACTTCCCAGCCTGGCAGAAAGCTTTTAATAAAACAGCATGAGAAGGGAGGAACTGCTTGTGAAAAATGAGATGTCATGGAATTTGCGGAGGCAAGGAAAAGGTAGGATGGCTCAATGGTGAAAAAAATAAAACTGTGCTTCTGGAAGGGCAGGTATCTAGTGAGTGATAGTGGGCGAGCCATCGTGGACAATCTGCCTTACCAGGGCAGGTCAAATTACATGCTGACCTTCCAGTTCCTTGGAGTAGTGTCACACCTGTACATCTTTACATGGCCTCATGATGGGTGCAGGGTACTTTCACCCATTGTCTAGAGGGTTGACAAAATGATTTGCTTTGGCCAATGGGAGGCTTGTGGATGTTATGTGAGCATAGGCTTGAAATACACTCGTGAGACTGGGCTTGCCCTCTTGTACTCCTACTCTTCCGCTGTAGAAAGAACATCCCTCAGGTAAGTGCTGGTCCAGGGGAAGTGAGAGACAAGCAGAGGAGCTCTAAACCCAACCCACAGGTTGGAACCAAGCCCAGTTGAGCTCAGGCCACATCAGTAGCCAAAGCTCTCTCAACTCATTGATGTATGAGAACAAACAGACAAAAAACTCACACACACAAATAAAACACCCAGCTGTTTGTTGATTTCCACTGAAATTTTGTGTTTTGGTTGGTTGTTATATAACAAACCTGACTGATAACATTCACTTAATAGGGCTGCCCTTGGGTAAATGGGGAAGACACACCCTCCTTTTTTTTTTTTTTTTTTTTTTAGTTGATACCTGAGTTTATGAAGTGGAAGTGGCTTTAGAGACCAGGAAAACTCTAAAGCCGTTGCTTTCTGTGGCAAGATGCCCAATGCAAATGGCAGTGCCATCCTCTCCAAAGGTATGGGACCATTTGGAGGAGAGAGAAGAGACGAAACAGTCTCCAGCATTGGCTGAGGAATAGCAGAAATTGAGGGATGAGTTCTAGCAAAAAGCAGGGAAACAGCATTTCCAAATGTTGCTTACAGTGGGAGGTTGAAGCGAAGGCCTTTGGGTTATCTGTGTGTAATTAGGCTAAAATAAAGAAAAAAGCATCCTGAGAACTTTTATTATCATGGCTTAGTTAGACCTAGAGTGATGTGACTTCTCATTCAGTGCTGGAAGCTTCAGTGATTCCGTTGGACTGACACCAGGTCTCAATCTTCAATATTTGGCACAGTACTAAACAAATAGGAGATGCTCAGTAAATCGACTAGCAATTGATAGATTATCAGGAAACTTAAACCTAATCACAGCACTGTCATTAATTAATTACATGACCTCACACTAAAAGCTTACCTTCTCAGTTCCCTCATGCGGACATGAGAATGGAACTATTTGATGTCTGTAATTGGGGGGGGGGGATAAAAGAAGATGAAGATGGAGAAAATCTACAGTTTTCCTGAAGTGATGAGTATTATTTCTCCATAGGTACTACTCTGTTGGGTGCCTGGTACTTGTAGAACGAAAAGAATGCTGATACCAGAATGCAGCCCTGAAGGAGGAATAGGGAGATGTTTCCCCTTTTATCTCTATAGGAAAGTGGACAAAGGGAGTAACAGCAATATTGCTCTGTCCTTTTACCACTGTAATTTGTGAGGCCAAGTCAGGCCTGTGGACCGAGAAATCAAGCTTTTTATTGTCCCTTAAACTGCATGCTGGGAGTCCTGATTTGACCCAAAATTGTTTTGTAAAAGTATGTCCTCAGTCGACTGCATAGCAGGATTAAACCAGAAACACCTCTGATTATCCGCCTCTTTTTTGAGATCCCCAGTGTCATGGTATTATGGCTTGAACTGTGTCACTCCACATTCATATGTTGAAGTCCTAACCTGCAATATCTCACAGTATGACCTTATTTGGAGATAGGGTCTTTACAGAGATAATCAAGGTAAAATGAGGTCATTAGTGTGGGCCTTAATCCAATATACTGGGGTCCTTGTAAAAAGGGAAAACATGGAGACAGACACATTCACATAGGGAGACTCCTATGTGAAGATGAAGGCAGAGATCAGGGTGATGATTCTATAAGCCAAAGGACACCAAAGATTGCCAGCAAACCAGATGCCAGGAGAGGCATGGAACAGGTTCTTCCTCAGAGCCCCCAGAAGGAATCACCCCTGCTATCACCTTGATTTATGACTTCTAGCCTCCAGAACTGTGAGACGAGTGTCTGTTGTTCAAGCCAGCCAGTTTGTGGTATTTTGTCATAATTGCCTTAGCAAACCAATATACATGGTATCTCTGTTTATGAAAAAGCTGGCTCTTTGTGTTAACAGCAAAGACTTACATAGTGCTTATGATTTGCCAGGTATAGGGTTAGGCGCTTTACTTATAACGCATGTATTCCTCCTAAGATTCCTATGCCATAGGACTCATAGTACTCCTGTTTCCAGATGAGAACACTGAGGCACAGAGGGTTTCATCAACCCGCTCAAGGTTGAAGAGTCAGTATGTGGCAGATATAAATCCAGGCATTTAAACCCAGGCATACTGGCTCCAGGGTCTTTCCTCCTGCTTCCCTTGCATGTGATATAGGGCAATTAATTTTGTCCCCTTATTCTTATAGATGACTCTGGTCTACTGCCTTTGTTCTCTGGATAACAGAGATTGACTTTATTTCTAACTCTACAGCAAGGCCTCTCTCTTATATTTACAACATGGTTACCTGAGGCTTTACTGTCTCGGGCACCCTCCTCTAAACATGCCTTACTTTGTCAGCATCACCATTAACTTCCCACAGTTATCCAGAATCCTCGACTTGGTCTGATCCAATTAGAAAATCATGAAGTTACACTTTCCATGATCTAAATATTGTATTGATTTTTAAAGAAGTTACATTACATTAATGATCACATATTAAACTTGTGGTCAACTGACAGACCCGATCAAAACT
>ML104016.1:46924-96653 GCA_003697995.1 Taxidea taxus jeffersonii | reverse complement strand
AGTCATCCTTGACTCCTCATACCTCAGTTGGTGACCACATCCTGGCAACGTCACCTCTTAAATATTTATTCACCGTGTCCCCCTTTCTCTGTACTGACCAGGGTGGCCCTGGTTCAGCCCTCCATCTTCTCTTACTTAGATATATTGCTTCTAATCTGGTCTTTGTTAAGAAGTATCCTCCACACAGGCTTTAGAATGAGCTCTCCCAAGTTCCAATCTGTTCTTATTACTTCCCTGTGGAGTAATAGTAATAGTATAAGTCATAAATATTATCTTATTACATCCTTCTGTGGCTCCCCATAACACGCAAGATACAGCCAAGCTCCTTCATGTGACATCCATTTGGGTGCAGCTCCTCTCCAAGAATATGGACTGACTAAGATGAGCAGAAAAGGTGGGACTGGGAGTGTGGGGGTCAAAAGAGTTG
This sequence comes from Taxidea taxus jeffersonii, assembly GCA_003697995.1. NCBI lineage: Eukaryota > Metazoa > Chordata > Mammalia > Carnivora > Mustelidae > Taxidea > Taxidea taxus. The sequence goes on along the minus strand of ML104016.1, from coordinate 96,226 downwards.
TAGAGTGGCAGGCTGCAGTACTAGAGGTCACTTTTATGGTTTCCTAGCCATAGCTAAAACCTTACCTAAATACCTATGTCAGGAATATTTCAAATTTAAAAACAATCCACACATCACAGGGGAATTTACTGTGGTCATGGAATCCAAGAAGAATCTCCAGGAAGAGAAACAAAGAAAAAGTCTATTTGAATTTCCATACAGAGGAACGGTACCTTATTGAGGAAGCATTGCATTCCACATTATTTATGACACATGGAGAACCCGATATGCCACGGTAGGTTTAAAGTCAGACACTTTGAGGTTTAATTGTTTCCTCCATCACCTACTGTCTGAGCAGCCTTGAACAAATCAATATTGAACCTCTTTGCACCAAAAAGACCACACGTACCTCACACGTTGCCAAATGAAATGGTGTAATGACTTTTAAGAGCCTTACATGAGTTGGGCACTTGATAGCTGCTTAAGAAATACTTGTTTTCTTCCCCTTACTGCTAATCAAATTTAAATTCTTAGCTCTCATTCGAAGATTTTAGAAAGTACCCTCTAATCTTCTTTTAATTTTCCAAAAGCTTCAAACCAACCCAAACCAGACAAAACAAATAGCAAATGACCAAAAAAGATATTCAATAGAGAGAGCCCTCACTTCCTTAGGCAGTCCCTGCCCACAAAAGTAATAGTCTTCTGAATTGTTTTATGCTTATGCCAGATATTTTATTACACATCTATTTCTTTTTTATATCTTTCTGCCATCCCCCTCCACCAATATCACCAATATTGTTCTCTCTGGTGATTCCTCTTAAATCCTTAAGTGGTACCATGGTGCTGTTACTTGAATCATCCTTCATTGGGCTCCTGTGACATAAAAAAGGCTAAATTAAATGTCAAAAGTGACACTCTATTTTTGTTGATAAATTGTAGAAATAAACACTACTTTAATTTTTTTTCTTCTTAGGGTCAAAAGAATGGACAATAAATTTCAAGCAGTGTTCCTCTTAAATTTGTTATATTTGTGGCCATTATTTTGAAATATTTGCAAAATAATTTTTTCTTCAAACCTTTCCCTCTATGTTCTTATGAAATAAAAATTGAGATAATTAAACATTGTAGACTTTTTAGATTATTAACCCCACTTTTTCTGATTTACCTGCTATGATTTTTAATGGAAATTTTATCATCGTCATAAAATTTTAGAATCTGAAATATAAATTCACAATGAATGAATGTTTTCTTTAAATTCCTCTTGTCCCTGTGTGGTGTTTCAGTAAACTGTCAGTCTATATTACCTAAACTAAGGAACCATTTTTTTTTTAAGATTTTATTTATTTATTTGTCAGAAAGAGTGAGCACAGGCAGACAGAGTGGCAGGCAGAGAGAGAAGAGGAAGCAGACTCCCCGCCAAGCAAGGAGCCCGATGCGGGACTCGATCCCAGGACGCTGGGATCATGACCTGAGCCAAAGGCATCCGCTTAACCAACTGAGCCACCCAGGCATCCCAGGAACCATTTTTCTCAGCATTTCTTCATTGCCATTACCAAGGCAACCGTAGATCCTCAAATACAATTAAAACATGGAAGAGTAGCCATAATGAGAAGGGCCTCCTGCAGGGGGAGAATGACCCTTCCTTCTGGCCTCTCTGTAGCTTATCTATGGCACTCATGACAGTTTAATAGTTAAAAGGGACCTTAGCTGTTTTCTGGGCCAACTTCTCATCGAAAGTCCCAAGCTCTAAATGTGCCTGATGGCTGAACCATTCCCAAGAGGCAACCTCATTCAGCTGTTGCATGGCTCTAAAGGTAAAGCTGGGGTGCCCACCTGGCTCACTGGGTAGGGCATGTGACTCTTGATCTCAGTGTTCTGAGTTCAAGCCCTACACTGGGTATAGAGATCACTCAAAAACAAAATAGTAAAAAAAAGAAAAAAAAAAGAAGTAAGAGGTCTTTCTTAAACTGTCCAGAGATTTGCTTCTTATATTCTCATTGCCATATATTCTTTTTTTTTTTTTAAGATTTATTTATTTATTTTTGAGAGACAAAAAGGGCATGAGGGAGGAGGAGCAAAGGGAGAGAGAATCCCCAAGCAGACTCCCCGCTGAGCACAGAGCCCCACATGGGGCTGGAACTCACAACCCCGAGATGGTGACCTGAGCCGAAGGCCAGAGTCCTCTGCCCAACTGCCTGAGCCACCCGGGCGTCCCTCTATGTCATATGTTCTCACATATCTCTACATCTGCACGGCTGCAGCTCTTAATAATACAGCACAGTGGTTCTCGCATGGGATTCCCATGCCAGAAGCATTAGCATCATCCAGAAAGTTGTATGAACTGGAGACTTGGGGGTTGGGTCCCAGCTGTCTGTGTCAGGAATCCCTCCTTCCAGTGAGTCCGAGCATGCTAAAGCTTAAGAAGCACCCGCGGAGGGTGGCAGAAAGTGGGCGGGACTTCTGAATGAGAAACACCCGGTTTCAGATCCTGGCCCTCTCGTGGGTTTAGGCAAGAGCCTCAGTCTCTCCCTGGTCCTTTGGAACTGATGAGGTTTGCTAACTCTCAGGCTTGCTGAGAGAATTCCGTGACACTACAGAGGTAAACCACGCGCCAGAATCTCTAACACGACTTAAGCGCAAAAATTTCGTCTGGTGTCATTGATTCAATTCAGCACATTTATTAGACGCCTTTGAAGTTCCGTCTCTATGGAGTCCATTCATTTGAGAATGCGCAGGTACAGAGTGAAAATGTGAGACATCATGAAAACAATGATGTGTGGAGAAGCTAAATGACACGTTCCGGTCATAGGAACGTGTGATGCAGCTCAGTCACTGGTGTCTGGAAGTCCCATAGGGGCCACCCGGACCTCAGCTCTTCAATTAACGCATGTTCACCTGTCACTTAATGAAGCTACCAGACGTCTAGTTGTGGGTGATTACACCAGGAGGGATTTAGATTTCATCAGGATACTGTCTGATTTCATTTCCACCTTACTGGAGCATTTCCACCCAGGACTGAGTGCCCCGGAGATTTATTTATTTACTTCCACTTTGCTTTCTGATTTGCACCCCTCTCTGTTCTAAAAGGGTTTCGGGGGACCGTTGGACATTCTCTCAAGAGTTGGCGCTCGGGCCGCTGTGGCCCCGGCTGCAGGAGCAGGGAGACGCTGTGATTGCTTCCCGGCACTTCCGTGCTCAGCACAATGTGCCCAGTTCCAAGGGCCTGGTGAAGCTGTCCAAGACCAAGGGCTTTAGGTTAACTGGGATCCCACGTAAAACGTGTGAAAAATTATATTCCGTTGTCAACACGTATGCGGGGTTATTTCTTGCCCTTGCTTCCACAGAGAAATGAGCAGACGTTTTACTACGCCTTTGTCGGGGAGAGCTGAATCGTTACGGCTCACCATCCCATGCCAGAAAGAGTCTGCTCTACCCGGCCTTCCAGAAGGAATAAGGCGCCTTCGCTCTCAAACAGCCTGTTTCCAGTTTCGTGCGGCTGATGATATTACTTGACCGGTGACAGAGGCCAAGGCAGGAAAATAGACGGGTTTACTTATGTCTTTGAATGTGGACACATCAGCTTGTGGGAAGGAAACTATTTAAAATGGGGCTTAGGGAAAGGGGGGAAAAAATCCCCTTTCTCCATATGAGATTCTTCCACGGTGTTGTCATGCAATGTTGAAACCTCCGTAGAACAGTGGATCACTCTCATTGGATATATGCAAATTATCTGAGACCCAGTGGTTTCCTGCCAGGCAAAAACTTATAATAACAGAGCAAGAATGCAATCCGAGCCCTTGCTCTCTGAAATCCCTGAAAGAACAGAGTCGTTCTTGACAGGGCAATTTCAGCCCTTGACATTCCAGGAAATAGCTTAATAATGTCATTTAGGCTGGGGTTGTAACCAATCCTAGGACACAGAGACACAAATGGCCTATGTAAGATTTAAAATACCAGTTCAGGAACCACTTTTCATTCTCACAGAGAGTTTAACAACAAAAACACCACCACCACAAAACTAAGCAATGCATCCTAATTAAATTTAGCATTGTCCCCACTAATTAAACCCAACCTAGGAAAAAGGAAGGGTTTCTGCCAGGAAATTACAGGCACATCCTGAGGACTATTTCTTTTCCATTTACTTTCCTAGGTACTAGGTCCATGTCATATCCAGGATGTGAGACCCAAACAAAACTGTTTTTTGATCATTAATGTAGGTGTAGGAGCAAACCCCACCCTGGGGCCTCAATGGTCTTTATGAGACACGCTGGCCTTTCCATTTTGATGTGTTTCATTTTCTCTGGGTGCAGTGCAGCTGAAAAGGGTTACAAGACTCAGGTTAAAAGTCAGGAAGTAGATCAGGGCCCCACACTATGACATCACTCTCTTACAATGCAATGATGCAATGACATTTCCTACAGGAAAATGACTGGAGCTGACAGACAGCCGCAGTTCCCTGCAGTGGAAGGTGTCAGGCGACCCCACTCCAGCTCCTGCCTCCCTCCCTCCTGCCCCTTGGCTAGGCCTTCTCAGAGAGAGAGAGACCCAAGCCACTTTCATTTTGCAACAGTCTTGATATATTTAAAATGAAAGGGTGCTAGAATTTAGTTACAAAAATTGTGGAATATTTTAACTGTTAAAACAATGCTTTTAAACAAAACATATAGGGTTTTGTCATTGGCAAGACAGTTTCTAGATCTATTATTAAAAGTGACATATAAGCAGAACCACAAGGGATGGTTGTACATGTTGGCCAAAGGAAAGAGCAGGGATTAAAATCTGGCTTGCGGGACGCCTGGGTGGCTCAGTGGGTTAAAGCCTCTGCCTTCGGCTCAGGTCATGATCCCAGGACCCTGGGATCAAGACCTGCATCAGGCTCTCTGCTCAGCAGGGAGCCTGCTTCCTCCTTTCTCTCTCTGCCTGCTTGTGATATCTCTCTCTCTCTGTCAGATGAATAAATAAAATCTTAAAAAAAATCTGGCTTGCTCTCTGATTGCCAAACCCTACTTGCTGGTGCAATAGTAGATATGCGCTTTTCTGATTCACACAAACGTCTCACCGCTGATGAGAGATGGTCTTGTAACAGGACCCAGGTTTAAGTTGAATGATGAATCAGTCTACTGCTTTCAGTCCTGGGTGTCTCTATAGCTGTAGGTATAACATCTTTCAGAGGAATGCCTAGTAGTGCACATTTGAGGACCCGCCGGATTATGAATTCTGGACAAATGAGTCTCCTGCCATAATACCGCAGCACACAGAGAGCCTTTGGTAGGGGGTGGGGCTTATAAACAGGTGCTGCCAATGAGCTCCCACAGGCTGTGTGGGGGACATGGCTTGGTGAGTAGAAGGTCTGAGCTAGGTCTCAGACTGGCCAAGTAATTTTATGCTCTAATTGTAATACCATAATGGCACCCCTCGCCCCCAGTATGGTAGACGCTGTTCTGGACTCTGCACGAAGACACAACTGCTCCAGTCTTAAGACCAATTTAGAGACCTGAATCACGGCGAGAGATGTAAGGGCTTGTGCTCATCCTGAGACGCCACCTCAAACTGTCCCTGCTTTTCCATCTGTGGCGTTGTAACTCGGTTTCTGGGTTCCTGCCTCTATGTGAGTTTTAGCTGCTGGGTGTCTGGTGAGTGCCGCCTTGGACTAAGTGTTGATTGCCTTGATTTACCTTACCATTGCCAGACAGATTTAAGCTCTCTATGGCCATTGAGTGACTCGGTGTCAGGGTGGTTTGAGGTCCGGTTTACGCAGCGTCCCAAAATGAGGAGTGCTTCTGTAAATCGTTACACGGTAACTGGATGGAGCTTGCAGTAACAGATATGCTATCTCTGGAAAAATTTGCGAATATCTCAAAGCCTAATACATTTCTTTAGGAGGAGTCAAAACACAAGCCTAGTTGTCACACCTTTTCCCCATTACCCTCTGGGGTTCTCTCAGAGGTGTAAGATCTTCATAAGGGAGTAACTGTCTATCAAAGCATCCCTGGTTACAATCTAGGAAGCAAAACATGCCTAGAAAGGAGGATAGAATGTAAAATGCCCCAAATTACTGGGGTTTGATAACTGCCAAATTTGCATTCTTATACTATCTAAATCACTCCCTTTTAAGGACCCATTATTTCCTATAGTTAAACTTACAAGGAAAACAAGGAATTTATTTTACATTTGATACCTTTGTAGAGTCACAGGATCTGGGGCCTCTATTTTTCACCGTTTGAGTAAACTTCTGCTTGCCCATACATGTTGAAAGTGTCATTTCACCTGAATACACAGAGCAGACTTGCTGAAGACTCTACCCTTTCACCTTGCTCAAGGCGAGGAGAAAGATCAAAGCTTCCTGTATTTTTTAGGGATGACCCCTTCTTTGTTCCGAACACTTCTCACATCTCCTGTTTGTGGAAGCTTCTGCAAAGACTGCTTTGTTTTTCTATTCCATAAATCTGCTTCATCTAAGCAAGACTGTCATTGCCCATTTGGCCCCCTAGAAGAGGGAACTTACCTACATGGATAGATGTATGTATCTTTACTTTATAATGGTTCCTTAAAATCATATTATCGGAATTAGATTTTTTTAAGTTATTTGTAATCAATATGCTGTAATGATTAGATCGACATAGAACAAGGAAAAACTCATCTGTTATCAAGTCTGCCAAATGACTGAATGCCTTTCTGTATTTATCTGTTAATTTCATTAGTTCTTTTTGTGTTGAAGTAGAATATAAAATAAACCATGATGCATTATTTCACTTAGTTCATTCACTTATTATTGATTAAGAATATATGGAGTGACCGCCAGCAGATAAGGTGCAATGACTCGGGAAACGAAATCTCCTAGTTCACAGAACAGAGATGAGACGGAAGGACATAAACACCACAAAGACTACATGGGTTCAATGCTTTCCAGGCTAAGGACTGAAAAGCAAATCATTTCACCTTCTTTGGTCTTAGTTTTCTCAACTGTAAAACAGAGGAGCCAAAACTAATTGTATGGTCCCTTTAGCTCTAAAATTCTAGGACTAAAAGAAATACAGGCCACTGTTAAAAGCAAATTTTAAAAGCACAAACTTTCACAGGCTTTGTTTGGCAAATATCATGAGGGAGATAAGCTCAAATCTGAATTATGACTGCTGATAGGGAGATGGACACTATTACAGACACAGTGGACAACAGGAGGAAAAATATGGAGCTTGGCAGTAATGGGGAGAAAATATCTAAATGGCACAGACAGGCTGGCCAGGAGGGAGCCAGAACTGAGAGCTGTAAAGCAGGATGGGGCTGAGGGCACCGCAGGTCTCAGATCAATCAATCAACAAGGATTTTATTCGACTCGGGTTACTCTATTTGTTAAGGGATACTTAAAGGGGCGCCTGAGATAACATGGCCAAGGATTATAAGCCATACTAAGTATAGAAGACGGCGAAAATATCCTAGCATCCAGCTCTCTAAGACTAGCGGAGGAACGGCATCTGTAAGTAAAGAGGGCTTAGAAAATATTTTAAGAATGCTCTGAGGTTCAGCTTCAAACAGGGTTCTGGCTAAGGATTGTGAAGAAACAGCAGTTACAGGCAGCCAGGGGACCATAACCAAAACGGAGTTTCTCTCTTTAAGTGAAGACTTTGAACAACCACCATTTGGGAAGGGTATTACCAACCTGTGGCAAGCAATTAATCTGGCTGCCAACCAAGGAAAAAGCTTCGCACGTCCTCAAGACACAAATGATACTTTGGTGTTGTAGAACGATTTCCTGAGGGACTTATTTCTCTCAGGGTTGGAAAATTATGCAATGCCCTGTAATGCTGTGCTCTCTTCCACAGTGAGAACTAGGTGAAGTCCACGGCATTGCACTTTTTGCTCTTTGCTAGGAAGCTGGAGACAGAATTCAGATTCAGTCTCAGGACTTACACTTCAGTATCTGACCTACTGGTTTAAAATTTGTAACTTCTCACCTGATCTTTCTTGCTTAATAATTTTGCGATATTTGTAGGTTTAATTAGAGACCACCTCCTACATTCATTTATTTCACAGATTATTTATAAAATACTTAGTATGTGCCAGGCACATCCAGTCATTTAGGAGGGCAGGTGGTATGTGGCCCTGGCCTGGCAGGCAGGAGTCTCTGTCTCTGGTTTGTGCTGTGTTTAGGTCTTTGGGCTTGGTGTTTATATTTGGGATACAGTTCAAGCATTTTCCAGATGAACAAGGGTTCTGGGACATATAGCTACTTTTCCTAATAACTCACTGCATTTCATCTCAGTTAGGAGTGGATTTTTTCCCCTGAGGGTCTTTGATCCTACAGCTGCAGACATTCTGGCACCAGGGAGCCTTAGAGGTCAAGGCTCCAGGACACACAGAGGTCAATGAAATCAGGGGACATCTTAGAAACCGCTGACAACCAATGGGGGTGAGCACTGTGGCTTCCAAGATGGATGGATGATGTCATTTGTGGTATAAATAAGTGTGTGCTTACTAAGCTCTGACTGGGAGCCAACAGGTGTGTCCTGGAACAGTGCTCTTTGGAAGAGACCCTCTGAGGAAAAATAGTCAATAAACTTTGTGCTTCCCTTAATCTAGGAAGTCTCCTTTTTCATGTCAGACTCCCCAAAATTGAGCATTGTGAAGTACAAAAGCAAGACTGTAAACTTGAGTTTCAGTTTCCTCATCTGTAGAATAAAGGAGCTAGACTTACCAGTCTTCTAGAACCTTCTAGCTCTAATCACCTGGAATTTTATGACCCAGTTCTCCTTTCAGTCCTTTGCCTCACCACTCCACACAGATAGTCATCATTATCATCCTCTTCAAAACTAATAAAAAGCAATACGCAAACAAGTCCAGTGGTAATACCTGTATAATGGCAACACTGAAGGACAAGCTTGAGACCGACTGAAAGATTATTGAGTTATAGCAAAGACATACTAGATATGGTTGCTTTTCAGGATGGGCCATTTTCGTTGTAGCATATCCAAATCCACAGCAAACTGTTTACACAAAGTCTTAATGTACACCTATATTTGTACCCACATTCACATGTTAGCACAGCAATGTATATATAATACATATGAGAATACAAATAACTTGTGAACCTAGGAAGTGGTTTATCAACACTTTTATTTCATATCAGTGATTTATATACAAAACAAACATCCGGGTGTATAACAGACACAAATAAAGGGAAGATACAATTTCTGTCCCAAGGAATTTATGATTCAGCTGAAGTGCTTAAAAATGTAACCAGCATTGTGTGCAAAACATTTTAATAGGTTCAGTGATATTCGAAATATGTACATGGGAAAATGACACATTCATTTATAGTGAAATATCAGTATTGAGTACTATCCACTATGTTAAATGCTGACTAAAAATAGTAACAGAGATCTCTGCACTTTCTATCCTCATCAACTGATTAAAAGGATACTCATTCATTCATTCATTCATTCATTCTGCAAACAATTACAGAATGCTTACTATGGCAAGAGCACGGGGATAGGCCCTTTGGAGGACAGAGGTATGATCTCTTTTTTTTTTTTTTTTTTAAAGATTTTATTTATTTATTAGTTAGAGAGAGAGAGAGAGAGAGCACAGGCAGATAGAAAGGCAGGCAGAGGCAGAGGGAGAAGCAGGCTCCCTGCCAAGCAAGGAGCCCGATGTGGGACTCGATCCCAGGATGCTGGGATCATGACCTGAGCCAAAGGCAGCCGCCCAACCAACTGAGCCACCCAGGCGTCCCGAGGTATGATCTCTTAATGATTCCTGTCTTCAAGGATCTTAAAATTTAGTGGCAGTGAGGAAACAGCTAACAAAGCAGAATGGAAAAATATATATCAGTAAAGGGCTAGAGAGCACTTCAGGGAGGATGGACAGAGTAATTATGCCCAGAGGTTAGGAAAGCCTCCTAGTGGAGATGGCCCTGGAGCAAGAAAGATGAAAAACACTTTAATGGCGGGGGTGAAGGGGAAAGTCATCTCAGAGAGTTCAGCGAGAACAGAGGCATGGAGGCATGAAAATTAATGCATGTCCTGGGAATAGCAAGTAGCCAGGGATGGCTGGAGCATGGTATCCAAATAGGGGGAGACAAGGCCAGGAACTTCAGAGGGAGCCAGCACATGAAACACCTCCAGTGCCACATTAAACCTACTGAAGACTCTATTCAGTTAGCAGCAGGGAGTCAGCACAGGTCTGTGCGGCTCTAAACAAATAGGAGGCTGGACTTGTCCTTGGTATGGAACATGGAACTTCCTGGAACTTCTGTCATGAACTATTGCTCAAGAGTAAGTAGGTAGAAAAACAAAAAAGGTCTTCTAAATTAGGAGATTTAGGGGCTAAAGGCAACAAGAGGAAGCCTTGTGTGGGATGTATTGATGTTCCTCACCTAGCCAACTCCAGCACATCCTTTAGATATCAAAGTGAACATTTCTTCCTCAGGAAAGCCTCCCTGCACCCTGACTGAGTCAGGTATCTCTGCTGTGGAACCACGGAGATCCCTGTATCTGCCTTCCTAGTGCTTCATAGAGTTTGTAATTATGTATTTGCCTGCATGTGATTAATATGTGTGTCCCTCATTGGACTGCAAGCTCCACAAAGGTGGGGATTATGTGTTTGTCTTGCCCTTCAGTTTTACTGTAGGCTACTCAATATGTTTGACCCAGAATAGGGACTAAAATATTTGACGGATAAATGAATGAATGAATGAATGAATGAAAGGAAAGAAAGATGGAAGGAGGACAGAAGGGAAAAAAAGAAAAGAGGGGGAAGGTAAGAGGGAAAGACGGACATATGGGAATGGACACATTGTTGGAGAAGAATAATGAGAAATAATATTTGGGACCTTATAAGTGGGTATGGTGGTTTTAAAATATGGCTGCAAAATTCTTCGACATTGCTCTCATTGAAAGATGGGATCTACAGCCTTTGTCTGTGATCCTGAGCAGCCATGTGATGAACAGAATGCTGTGAAGATGATGGTGTGTGATTTCCAAGGCTAGGTTGAAACTACTTGGTTCTCTCAATACACTCGCTCTGGCAGAAGCCAGATACCGTGTAAAAAATTTGACCCCCTTGAGACCACCAGGCTGAAGAAGCCGGCTTGTTGGACATTCTAGTCGACAGACTGAACTCATCTCTGCCAAGAAAATGTGAATCAGGTTGTCTTGACCCTTAGGACCATTTCATCTGCCAGCTGAGTGCATTTGAGTGACCTTAGTAATTGCCTTGAAAAGCAAAAGAATTGCCCAGCTGAGCCCAGCCTGAATATCTAACCCATAGAATCTTTGCACAATAAAATGGTTTTTGTTTTATGCCAATTTGGGATAATTTGTTAATAGCAGTAGTAACTGGCACATCAACCAAAGTCTCCATAGAATCTTCCCCAATCACCGCCCACCCATAGCAACTGAGGAAACTGAGATCCAGAGAGAAGAGCATGTTTAACCATGTTTCTAAATTGACAGCTGTAAAGCAAAGCCTACGAGCTAATCTTCTGACCCCCAGGCCATTGCCTTTTTCTTTCTAATATATGATAATGCACTAAGAAAAATTTCTGTTTAATTATATGCAGGGTCCAGAGAACAATTCTTTGTCATGCCACAATTTTATCCCCATTGATGCTTTCTTCCCATTGATAATTAAATGGATTAGTCAAACTCCTTGACATATATACAAAAAAGTGAACTGTAGACTCTCGTGTGTGGAGCTTTACAAATGCTGTCGATGCTTTGGACATTTGAATGCAACTACCTCCCAATTAGAAGAAGAAGCATGTTCAAGTATATAAAACACAATAACGTTTCTTTTCAGGTTTGTGGCATTCGAATTCTTAGCTGACTAGGTTTTCAAGGCTGTCAGTTCCAAATTCACTGAAAGATCTTTTCTGCTGAAAAAAAAAAAAATGCTGCCTCTATTAATATCACCTTTTCCTCTGCAGTACACTTGCTTGCTGGTGATTTATTATGGACAAGCTGCTTCCTGTTCTTTTTGAAAGTTAGATTTCTTTTTTTTTTAAATTCTGCAAGTAGAGGAAGAATTCCTCATCTCTTGTCCCCAGGGTGATTTAGTTAAGGCTGATCTTCAGGACAGAGTTTGGGTATTTACAACTCACAAATTGATGCTGCCTGATACCAAACAAAAGAGAAAGGGTCTTGCTGCTGTATCTGATGTCAGTTGGGAGCTAATCCGAAAAACAAATACGGAAGACCAGCTCTCTCGCACTGTGTATGGGAAAAGATTCTTTGAGATTTTGGAACTCTGCAATTACATTTTAAAGATGGAAACCTTTTCCCTTAAGAAGATCAAAGATATTAATTATCCTTTGGTTGGTGATAATGTCATTATTTTTTAAAGAGACTCTATCTGAGGAAAACAACTGAGTAATCTGACACATATGCTCTGCATTAGCTCTATCTCAGAGAAAACCATGTACACTGATGACTAAAAAGTTAATGTTTATCTTATTACATTTTTCCTATTCCTACAGTGAAACCCACGAAAAATCTAAGGAAAGACAAGGTCGAATTCAGTTTTATTCAGAATTTCTCATAATCACAGCTTCACAGATTTTTAACAAATGTTAATCTCTTTAAAATCCCACTCGTGATGTAGAAAGCACTTGAGTAGAGTGTGTGTACGTGGCTTTAGGTGATGACGCCCAACTCAAACCAGTTTTAACAAAAAGCGGAATTGATTTGCTTATGTAACAGAAAAGTACAGACTTAGAAAGTGCCTCGGGCATGGCTACAAGAGGGGGCACACTGGGGCTAGGCTTCTACCTCCAGACTCTGTCTCTCTCGCTCTGTTTTCCTCAGTGTTGGTTGGCACCTTTCTCAGGCTGAACCCGTGTAATGGAAAAGATGACCATTGGCAGCTCTCAGCTCATTGGGCCAGCTTCCAAACTCAGCAGCAGAATTCTGGGTCACTTCAGACACAGGCCTGCGGCCCATCCTGTCTGGTCCCTCCTGAGTCACGTGCCCACGCTTGTGGAATTCTCCTTGGCCACACCTCTAAGGTACTGGGAGTGTATTTTAGAACTTACCAAGAGTTGTAGTTGGATTTTTGGCATATTATTTTTAAATAAAATATTTGCCTTAAAGACAGTGTATAAAATGGCATGCCAAGTTATACAGCTAAGCTTTCCAGAAACTCTGTCTTTCTCTTAAGCTATTTTCCCATACATATCTCACCTTCTTTTCAAAACCAAACTTACCGAAAGCTTAATCTATATTTGCTTATTCCCCCTTCCTGCCATAATCCTCCTGCCATCTAATCTCATTTCTCTACTAAAGGGGCTTTCCCAAACATCACTCATCACTTCTCCACAGCCAAATCCAATGGCATCTTTCTGGTCTCCTCCTGCTTGTCCTCTTGGCAGCATTGGACACTCTGAGCCACTCCATTTTTTTTCTTGGCTCACTCTTGTGAGCTTGTGCTCCTTCTCTTTCTCTGATAGATTCTTCTTGGTTTTCTCTACTAGCTTCTGCTAACGTTCAGCAGCTCCGTAAGTGCCAATGTTCTCCAAAGTTCTGCCTCCAGTCTTCTTTTCTTCTAACTCTATAGTCTCTCACCTTCATTCAGTTCCATGGCCTCAACCTTCTGCTATCTGATATTGACTTTGGGATCTCTAGGTTTAGTCTTCTGTCTGTTCTTAGGTGTTAGACAATAATTTTTGAGTGTTCCTCTACACTTCGATGTCTGTCTTTGTTCTGGCTAGTGTAACAGAATACCTTCAACATGGTGGGTATAAACAACAGTTCTGGAGGCTGGGAAGCTCAAGATCAAGGCAACAGCAGATTTGGCATCTGGCAAAGACCTGCTTTCTTGTTCATAGCTGTCTTTTCGCTGTGTCCTCGCATAGCAGAAGGGGTGAAGGCACTCTCTGAGGTCTCTTTGATAAGGGTGTTGATCTTATTCATGAGGACTCCACTCTCATGACCTAATCACTTTCCAAAAATCCCCACCTCCTAATACCATCGCATTGGGCATTAGAATTTCAATGTCTGAATTTGGAAGAGGACACAAACATTCAGCCTATAGCGATGTCCTTCCATCATCAGAAATTCAGTATTTTTCAGAAGCAAATTTATTCATTTACTCCATGCTGTCCTCTGTACCCTATGAAATGTTACCACCATTCTTCCAGTCAACCAGGGCAGAAGAAAATGGAATAATTTCTGCTATTCATTTTTGCCTCATATCCAGTTGGATCTCCAAAGATCCCAACCTGTACTTTCTTATTCCAGCTGCCACTGTTCTGGTTCAGGGCTTCATCCACTCTTCTCTGGCTGTTACAATAGCATTCAAATTTCTTATTTATTTTATCTAACCTATCTTACTAAGAAATATATGTTCACTACTCTCAAAATTGTTCATTCCATCCCATGCTCTAAGTCCAAAATACTTCATTTTCAAGACTTTCTATTACTAAGCTCAACCCTTCTTTCTAACCTTACCTCCCATTTGTTCATTTCAGACATTCTCTGGTTGATCCACACCACCCACCCCTGCACATCTCTGCTCTTCTTGTTCCTTGGGTTTCAGCAGTGTTCTTTCGTCCCCTGTCAATACTCTGCTCATCCTTTAAGATCCACTTGTGGTGGGGTGCCTGGGTGGCTCAGTGGGTTAAAGCCTCTGCCTTCAGCTCAGGTCATGATCCCAGCATCCTGGGATCGAGCCCTGCATCAGGCTCTCTGTTCCTCGGAGAGCCTGCTTCCTCCTCTCTCTGCCTGCCTCCCTGCCTACTTGTGATCTCTCTCTCTCTCTGTCAAATAAATAAATAAAATATTAAAAACAAAACAAAACAAAAAACAAAACAAAAAGATCCACTTGTGGTAGATAACAGCATGATTCATCAAATATTTTTGGTTCTCCCCTTCTAAACACATGGTAGATTGCACTCTTTTTACCCTGTGCATTTGGCAGAGTCATGTGACTCAATCTGTCCAGTGAAATATAAGTACAGTGACACATGACACTTCTGGACAGAAGCTATATAATTTAGTGTGAGATGGGCTATTTTTTCTTTTTTGTTTTTTTTTTTTCCTTTGTGTTCACTAAAGTGATTAGCAATGTCCCAGATAACGGTCACTCAGACAGTCTAGAGTAAAGTTGTCATGGACCAAATCTCCCACTCGAACCATGATGGACAAGTAACATGAGCAAGAAATAAATGCAGGTTGTCTTCACATAATGAAAACCCTGACTCCATTTTTTTTTATGTCAGACTGCTGATATTTTAAGCCTCACCCCTCCTTCTTCCCTTCTGTCCCACTTCTGCAGGAGCTGATAAAAAACCCTGTGTGCCCCTTTCTTTGATGGGAAGTTCAGACCGTGCAAGCCTCTTCATGAACGAGCACTCCCCCGGCTCACCCTCTAACTATTATTAAAATCTCAGACTAGTGTCCTTTTCTAGTTCTCTCAAGTCGTTTTTAGACCAGTTTGGGAGAACTTCACTACACCCCCAAGAAAGCCTCACTATGTGACAAACCTCTCATATCATCTTGCTATATATATGGCATTATTAGTCTTGACATCTGAGCCAAATTTGGTATGGGAGGCCCCATTCTGCTTTTGAGAAATGACCGTAATAGTTTGTGATTTGGTCTTTGGTTTCCTTTGCAAGGGTTGTAACTAGGCTGCTACAAAAAGTGCTATGTCTTAACCTATGCATTCATTATATGGGATTGTTCACTGGTGAAAATTCACTGATCTGTATGTTTATGATTTGTGCACTTTTTATATGCGTGTTATACTACATTAAAAGATTGTTTTTAAACATTTATTGGGAGTATCCTTAAATAATCTTGACCTTGTTTTTTTTACCACTATCTGAGTATATTTATTGAAATGAGGTAGTGTAGTTGTATGTATATGATGAAAGAGTAGTTGGTGATAGAAGAAGAAAGCAGACATTTAACAAAGAAGCTAATTATTAAGAAAGGCAGAATGATATGAACTTTAAAATAGAAACACAAGTAATATTCTTTTGTCATTGCAGAAAGAGAATACCAGTTAAAACTTCTGAGAGAAAGTGGCATTTCTGGTAGTGAATCAGTCAGGGTGGGTGAGATTATGCTGTGTAACCTACTATCTTGAATTCTGTTACCATGGCCATCAGTGTAATCTTGCCTGTCTGTGAACTTCATACAAATATAATCTTACAGAATATTTTATTTTGTGTCAAGCTTCTTCTGCTTAACATTACAGTTATGAGATTCATTCATTCTGTTGTATGTATTGGGAATACATTCCTTTTTTGTTGCTCTGTGTTATACATTGTAGGAACAATTCATTTCTCCATTTTCATGTTGATGGTCTATTTTTGACTGTTGTAAATAATGCTGCTATGAACAAGTCTTTTGTACACATATGAGTGCATTTCTATTATGTTATATGCAGGAATGATATCATTTGCATATGATGTACATATGTCTTGTTTAAGAAGATACTGCCAAACTGTTGTCTGGAGTGATTACACTAACTTACATTTCTACCAGCAGTGTGTGTTATTCTGTATCTTTGTCAGCTCTTCATACTTTCAGTCCTCTTAATTTTAGCCATTTTAATTAAAGTGTAGTAAAATCATATATGTGTTTCCCTGACGGATAGTAATATTTGCTGGCCTTTCGAGTATCTTCTTTTGTACATCTCTGTTCCAATCTATTGTGCATTTTTCTCCTGGATTGTCTGCTTTATTTCTTATTGATTTTTAGAAGTTCTTTAAAATTTCTGGTTCTGAGTCATTTTTGTGTTCTTTGCATTGCAAATATATTCTTCTGTTTTGTGGCTTGCCTTTTTGTTCTCTTCATGGTGCCTTTTGAATGACAGAAGCTCTTACTTTTATCAATGTGTAATACACCACTGTTTTCCTGTCTTTTTAGTATTTTCTTTTTTCTTCTTTTTTTTAAGAGGATTTATTTTTTTAAGAATCTTATTTATTTATTTGATAGACACAGCGAGAGAGGGAACACAAGCAAGGGGAGTGGGAGAGGGAGAAGCACGCTTCCCACTGAGTAGGGAGCCCAATACGGGGCTAGATCCCAGAACCCTGGGATCATGGCCTGAGCCAAATGCAGATGCTTAATGACTGAGCCACCCAGGTGCCCCTATTTTTAGTATTTCCTATGCCCTGTTTAACAGATAATTTTCTACTTCAAAGACACAAAGATATTTTCCTGCTATTTTCTAGAAGCTTTACTGTTTTTCCTTTTACATTTAGTTCTATAATCCATCTGGAATGGCTTTTTTAGTATGGTGTGAGGTCAGGGATCAAGATTCATTTTTCACACACACACACACACACACACACATCCAATATACACATTGATTCTTGGTGTAATTTAATCTGCTAAACACATTAATTGTTTCTCAAATCTCAATTCCCCTAAGGTTATTATGTCATTCTTGAGGTTCCCAAATCACTAACTATAAAGTAGCAGCCTCTGTTAAAAACTCCTCATGGTTTCCTGAAATCATTTTATTGATCAGGAGTGGGTAGAAACAGTTGTGCCTCCTTATCACTAGTCCTAGAGATTGACAGGCTGGTACTTTCTCCCAAACCAACAATTTCAAGGCTTTCAGGAGATAACAATAATTTTTGTCCACCAAAATAAAGACCTTCTGTCCTTTCTTGGTCCTTTTGGCCCACCAGCAAATATATTCTTTATCATAAATTAAGTTCCATCTCTTCCACAGTATTTTGTGAAAATGTTTTTTCTCTTGAGTTCATGAGTTCTAGGAGTCTACATAGAAGAAGTAGTCAGCAAACAGTAGACAATAGCCTCTTACCTACGGGAAGATATTCTCTAACCTCCCAAATGATGACTCACAAGGAGCAGCTAGATGCAACTGTGGAAGGACCAAGGCCCATCTCTGGATAAAACCGCCCAAGTTCTGATTCCAGTTCTCTTTCCCATGAGCAGTGTGACCATATGCAATTCCCTTACCATCCAAAGCTCAGTCTCATTCATCTCCTCACTCAGGATACTACCCTACTATTATCATGGGCTCTGTATTAGTATTATCATAGGGTTGTTGTGCAGAATAGTACAGTAAAGTGGTGGTCTCACTGTCTCTCATATAGTCTGCACCTAATAAATGTCAACTACTGTTATTTTCTGCTATTAATGCAGAAGCGCAACCAGTCTTCATCCTAGGGGCCCTTCACAAAAGGAAGTTAAAAAAAAAAAAAACTGTTACAAGGAGGCAAAATGCTAGTTTTTATTAGTGTACACACAGCCAAATGTCCCACGATAGGTTCTCAGGTTTCTTCCTCACAACCCAATGACATACTTTGAAAAAAAAATATCTTTAAAGTCAAGCTTTTTCCAGAGATAGACAGGGTGAGATAAATAGGTAATAAACACACTATAAGTGAAATGAAATAGAAATGTGCTCTTTGGTTACATTCTCCTTGGATTATCACAGTGACATTGTTTTAAGGTGTCACTTCCAAAGTGACTTTTTCATTTGACTCTAAATCTCCAGGGAAAGGAAAGTTCTCTCTAACTGAATAGGCCCTTAATGGTATTGGGAAGAGGGGTAGTTACAGTTATCAAAAGTAAGTCAATATTAAGATTATAAAGTTTCTTAGACTTTAATTAATATAGTAATAGCGATTGAAGGCCATATTTCTAAAGATGGGGCTTTATGCAGGCACAAGATAAATGTAGTTTTCAGAAGGGCTACAGACAACTTTTACTTTTTCTTCCACATAAACCCTAAGAATTATTGTGAACTTATTTAACTAGGGTACTCAAAAAGTCTCCTCAGAGAACGAAGGAGACTGACCACTTTAAATAAGAACAATTATCTCTTCCCTAGAAGCAATTTTTTAATGATTTTGTGTTTTGCTTTATTTGATCCTTTTTTTCTCCAAATATATCCAGGATTCCCAACACTCACTTGATGAATAATTTCAAAGATGAGGCCAAGACTATCTGAGCTGTGAAGACTTCACTGAGTAGGCAAATTTCTCTTCCTTCTTAAACAAGTCTTGATGTAGAGAGAAGCAGAGAAAGGATAAGAGTTAACACTCTCTCCAGTTTTCCAGAGCCTCACCAAAGAGGGGATTCCCTTAAAACCTGATGATTCTTGGCCAGTGGACTTGAAAAAGGGTAGAATTCTTTAGCACTATTGGGCTTCTGGGCCAAGAATTTAAATATTGACAGGGACTCAATATAATGCTTCATCAATGATGTTTAAGTTAGAGTCATATCATCCTGCTCCACAAGCAAGTGAGCAACAGACCAAAAACCAGATGTATCTGAGCAGAGATAGGATTTAACTTGGATAAAAATCAATTTTATTAATAGTTGCACCTTTCCAGTTGCAGTCCATCTCCCAAGAGGGAAACCAATCAAGTCACAGCACAAGAGGCCTGCTTGGCGCAAAACAGCATCCCAAGATGGATTTCTTTGGTTGTGTGCGAAGAAGCGTCTATGAATCACCCGGACAGATCTGGAGAAGAGAAAAATCTAGGGCTCCAGGTCATTGCAGGTCATTTACTGAATTCAAGAGTGATAAGTCAATAGGATGGGGTCCTGGGGTTGGCCTCTAGAGACTGAGAGTAGGTGGGAGCCAGTCACCTCACCAATACCCTCCACCCAACACCAGTAGTTTGAGCCCATCCCCCAAATCTCTCAGTACACACAATCATCTCAAATAAAACAGAAAGCATATTGACTAAGAAGTGTTTGGCAAGGGACAGCTCTGTTATTAGCTTTTACACTGAGGCTTGATTATTTGCCTACCATGGTGAAAAAGTCTTATTGTAGCTTTATATTCCCCTCTATAGCACAAAATGACTTTCTTCATACACTACGTTACTCAAAACTTCTTTAATCAGTATTATTTTGTCAAAGTACCTTCTGATCTCTTAACAAATAAAAACCACGGACTGAATACTTCTACTAGCTTATAAATCAGCAGATATTGGGTAGCTCTGGGATGATTTTTCCTTCAAAATTAAGAAGGAAACATGGATAACATTTTCCCCTCAGGAACTGAGGGCATTAATACTGGAGCACTGCTAGTAACATACTATTAAATTTCAGGCAAGCCACTTAACCTCTCTGCCCTTTCTCCATCTGGAAATCCAGAAGATAAGTAGTCTACATCAACAATACCGTTACAAAGGCAAACTGGTAAAAGATTACTAAGCACTTTATAAATATTAAGTGCTCCAACATTACTGCTTTTTGGGACAAACTCTATTTTAAACTCATTCAGAATAAAAAAAAAAAACCACTCCCCTGACTTCTAATCTAAGCTGCACGGTATGATCTGGACAAAAATATAGCAAAAAGGAAAATTAATCCTTAGTAGATCTTCAGCTACTATGAAGAATGGTGCTCTCGAGAGAAATTTAAGAAGAAAACTTTGATATATGGAAGGGGGATATGAAAGCACAAATAGCTCCAGCCACTGATTCCTTCTTTCCCTCTAACCCCTTCAACAAAGATCTCCTCAAAACCTCTCTTGTGTTAAAATATGTAACTTGAAATGGATACTACAACGAGGTTGGCTCTCTTGACGATTATATGTAAGGCATTACAACCAGAGCAGAAGTGAGGTTATCCTCAACCTGAACTCACACAAACTTAAACCTTGAAGGAGACCAATTCTCCATAAAGAAAAAATGTCTGTGCATGAAGCTGGTTAAACCTCCATCTTCTTTGGGCCAACAAGGTAGTCTTGCAAAACATGTTCCTTTCCCAAAGTTTTAAGCAATTAACAAGCACTGACTGACCACCCACTACTGTGTGTAAAGTACTGTGCTAAATTCCTATGTGTGATATGGTTTTAAAAAATAATAAATAAATAAATAAACAAAAGATAGTCACTCCTGCTCTTAAGAGCTCTGAATTTAATTGGACAGATAAGACATACACAAGGGGCGAGATAAGTGGCACCATCAGGCTGTCATTGATAGGGGCCAAATGGCTAGTTCAAATAGTAGGTGAGAGACCAACAGGGCCAACTGTCCCGTGCTGGGGTGGTCAGGGAAGTCTTCTGAGGACAAGCAGGATAAGTACTGGATCTTAGTGGGGAGGGAGGGGGTGAGGAGAATGAATTTAAAGATGACTGTGTGAAGTAAACGAAATGAAGGTCAAAATATAAGGCAACTGTACCAATTCTCCTCTTTCTCTCTCTCTCTTTCTCTCACAGGCACACACACACACACATGCACATAAAATATAAGGGGAGAGAGTGCTCAGAGGTAAGTTAAGTATGCCATACTTTTTGGCCCTTAAATATTAAACAAATTTCCATGATACTTCTTTTTCCTCCCTCCCCCCTTTTCTCTCCCTTCCCTCTTTAGTCCTAGTCTGCTTGGGAATTGGAGTACTGGTCACTTTCAACTGTCCTGGGGCACTACAAAAGACTCTAGAAATTTTTGCGGCTGCTTCTAGGGAATTCCAAGGCTCTGGGTCTCAGAACCACAGAATCCTATCAACAAAGGAGCTTTAAAAGCCCCTTAGGGGCGCCTGGGTGGCTCAGTGGGTTAAGCCTCTGCCTTCAGCTCAGGTCATGATCTCAGAGTCCTGGGATGGAGCCCCGAATTGGGCTCTCTGCTCAGCGGGGAGTCTGCTTCCCTCTCTCTCTGCCTGCCTCTCCAACTACTCGTGCTTGCTCTGTCAAATAAATAAAAAATTTAAAAAAAAAAGAAAGCCCCTTAGTTCATACTGTTCTAAACAAGCCTAACACTGAACCCTTGAGACAACTAGCATGACTTTCTGACCCATGCCTAAATAAGGCTCTGACGCTGTTAGAAGAAAATACCTCTGGGGACCCTTCAACTTACTTTGTGCAGAAACTACAACTAAGACTCTCCGATTGTGATCAATTTTTTTTTTGCCACTTATTGTTTGTATTAAATAAGTTATTACACATCAGTGAAGCATTTTGGTAAAATGCTGATAGTATCAGTTTGAAGATCTAATTTCAAATCCAAGAGCAGGCTGCAGCTCACCAGAAACCAGCAGCATACACTGAAGTGCCTTCCCTGATTCTGGCGGGCGGACATCAAGGAAGAACAGGAGAGAAGGGGAAAAGGAAGGAAGGGAATGCCTTTAATGAAGAACTCGCCCTAGGAAATTACCCAAAATGTGAGTTGAGGTGCTGGAGAGGTCCTGTTGCTCAGATTCATGTTCTGTGATACTTACAAGTAACAGCCAACTCAGCTTGCCGGACATTTAAATTAGAGGAACAGTAGCTCGGCTTCTCCAGGCTTGACTATCTTGCAAGTCGCTCTTAGACTTGAGTGTGTCATATTCCCTCCAACCTCCCCACCCCGACGCATCCACACAGAGGGAGACTCCCACCACCACCCCCTGTTATATATAAGGGAATCCGAATCTAGACAATGAAGAAACTGAGGCTCATTCCCAGAATAACAGAAAACTATCATTCACCAAAGAATAGACAAGTAACTTTTTATAAATCATGCTGTTATGTGTTCTTTAATGGAGGAGTTTTTCACAAAATATGTCCTTTGCTGCTTAAGCAAAGCGTTTCAATCCTCAAAGGGGATATGTGGGTCACTGTGGTTTTGAGGCCAGTTTACAAACTAGCATAACCTGGATATAAGTTCTGAACAAAACTCAGGGAAGCATAGAAGCCTTTAAAATTGAATTCTGGCCATTTTGATGGTAACGTTTGGGAGTCTGTGAAAATCGAGAACTAGGCCTGGCCGTTTCCATCACCTTTGGTAAAATCTAAAAAGCTTCATTATGAATGGACATTTCTTTTAAACTACTAATTGATTGTAATTCACAGTTTTTATTCTTTTAGGAAAATTTAGCCCAAGAACCTAAAAGGAAGAGATTGTGGCATTCAATCAGGCAGGCTCAAGCACTCCTTTTCACTTGAAAAACCTGGTCAAAAATAATTAATTTTGAAGAACTTTTATCATTATGTTACTAACATGTTCCCATCTGTGTCAACTGTTTTCTTTCATTTATTTGCCCAAAAGTATACCCTGTATCTTACTGCAATACAGTGAGAGTCTCCGTACATCCAAAGACTATAAAACTATCTTTTTTTTTTTTTTTGAGGCAACTCTCCTCGAATGCCTGAAACGAAAGGGAGTTATTGATGTCTTCCAGGACTTTAATTGCAAGAACAGCTTTATCTCCCAGGCAGACAGACACTACACAAATGTTTGGTTTACTCCGTATCACACAGTTAACAAGGTTCTTGTAGGTTCAAGGAAAACAGATTGTGAGGCTTTGCCAGGAGGACTTAACATTCTAGGGGGGGAAAAAAAGCAAAGCAACAAAACGCTGGAAGATAACTCTGAAGGGAGGGAAATTTTAAAATAATTTCTACTTAGACATAATCCTCCAGGAAAAAGTAGAGTGTAGAATGGAGTTTTTAGAAAAGATGAGCATAAATGTAAAAGACAGGAAAGAAATTGTTTTTTAACTCCTATGCCCTAAGTACGACTATCAAAGAAGATGGTGTGTGCATTGCAATTGCCCTCATTTCTGACCTAATAATCCAATCTTCTTAAGTCCAAATCGTTCAAACTATAGAAAAACCTGATGAAAACAGCCCTTCCATCTAACTTGCCTGTTCTAGCTGAATGCTAAGTATATCTTTCAACGGAAGCTCTAAAACCTAGTTCATGTCCATGTCCACGCTGTGCAGCCTGGTTCCCACAGGGTCCCTGTGCCACCACCCGGACAGAAGGTAAGGAAGTGTCTTCACAGGCTTCTTGGGAGCGCGTATCCCTCCTGCTTTCACTGACTTACCAAGGAGCTCTGTTTGTGAGGAAGTTACCAGACTGACATTTATGGCTCTCCAGGCAAATGAGAACAAAAAGAAGAGATTCCAAATCTTAAAGCTGTTTACCAGCTGCATGAACCCAAAGGTATCAGAGCCATCTTTTCTCCTTTTCTCAGGTCAAGCTGTAAAACACAAAGGCTGCACAATTATTGCGATATGCTGCCAGACTAAATTAGGGCATGGGAGAAGAAATTACATGTACTTCTGTGAGAAATGGAGTTTTGAAAGACCAGTTCTTTGCTCAGATCCCATGAGCTAAATTGCTTAAAAGCAGGCATTGTGGTTATGGTTCCCCCCCATGTGGTGTTTGCTGAGCTTTCTCTGGATATCCTAAAACACTTAAGCCTAAAGGGTTTAGGATGTCTTTGGAGGCCATAATTTGGAGAGAACAACTTTATCTTTGTGGGAGACGCAGGACACAACACAAATGTTTGCTGGATTCCTTCTCTTTTTCTTGACAAGGAGCTTATCAAACAGTTCTCAAGCAAATGATAGGGGAAAGTAAATGATTTCGTGGAGAAGAATCATTGTGGTTTAGAATGCTAAGGCTAAAGGCTTCAGTCAAGTGATACTCTAGGTTAACAGAGAGTTAAAGACAAGTTGGAACATAGTTCATCAAAAGTCAATAAGGTACAGGTGATACACCTTGATGTGGGATTTGTAGGGAAATACCAAGAAATTTCAAATGTGGGGATTTGTTACAAGGGTAAAGCGGTAAACATTCCAGACAAATCAGAGCAGAGGTGGCAGGAGAAGTCAGCAGATACCTTGAAGGGATTGTCTAAAACGAGGACTACTCTTTGGAGAATTTTCTCTTCTTTTGAAAGGGCACCTTGGGCCAAAGAACTAGGAGCAGGTAATCAGAATAGAATTTTCAAACTGACAGGAATGTTGAAATAGTCACAAACCACACAGAAATCATCTCATCTCTGCTTAAAATCTTCCAGGGCTTCTTCCCACTGCTCTTCATGTGAAACTCATGGCCTGCCTCCCCCACACATGTTCACCTCTGCAGCTTCCTCCCACCTGGGCAGCCTCTCCAACACCCCCCTTACTTCCCCCACCCCCTGTCACTCCCTCTACAGGAGGTCCTCATACTCACCTAACTTACCAGCCTCAGGGTCTCTATCAAGCTACTTTGGCCTGAGTGCTCTTTCTTGGCTAAGGGACCCACCATCATTTGTAATTATTCATTTGGTTGTTCATTTGTTTTCTGTCTACTTGCACTACACAATAAGCATCATAAAATCAAAGATCCTGTCTCTCTTCTCCTCTGTTTTATCATCAGGGTGAGTCAGGATACCTGGCTCCTGATAGGGGCTACACAGAAATTTGTTGAACCAGGTGCTAAGGCTGAAAGAGATCATTTCCCGGAGCTCTCCCGAATGGCTGAGAGCAGAACAGGGGTGGGTACTCAGGTTTCCTGAGAAATCCTGGTTTCCTAGGGTAGCTGGAATACTGTCATGTAAGACTTAGCAACGACATTTATAAAGGAGTTGTGACTTATGCTTTTGGAGCGGTCATGCAAGAGAACAAGTTTTGAGAACGGGACTGAGTGAGGTCCCCTGTCCTGGGGGGTGTGCGGAGGGTGAGCTGACACCTCCCACACCCACTTTAAAGTTTCCCTCCTCTCTCTTCTCTTGGAGTGACTCTCCCATGGTTGCTGGTTCTCACTCTCTGGTTTTCCTTCCTAGCACATACTCTGCTCCTCCCTTTGGAATGTCCCATCTATAATACCTAGACCATTTCTTTGAGATGAAATTACAGCTTTTCCCTACTAGTGCTTATTTTGGTGGAGGGTTGTGGAGGAGCAAGATAGAAGGAAGGGGCAAGGGATTGAAATAACACTCTGGTGTCAACCAAGCTATGAAGCCAGCCATTTATGAGATGTTATCTTGTATTAGGAAGAGGATACCTTATTTATTTACTTTTTTATTAATATGTTAAAGGAAATCTCAGGCTTGATTTTGTAACTCCCCTGAGGACCTTCAGTAGCACAAAAGGTGTTACAAAATCTAAGATCTCAAGCAGCTAACATCATTTAAACTGATAAACATGTCATAGGATACCTTGTGGGGCCTTGGGAAGGTTAGTATTGTGAAATCAAGAGCTGATCAGCTTTTAAAACTCCCCAAAGGACAGTCATCACAGGCTGATGATTTGTTGTTGGCTTTCTTTTTTTTTTTTTCCACTCATCTTTCCTTCCTCATCATCCCGTTTATGCTCATAGACCCTTTCGCAGGCAATAATACTAATAATAGCAAACCTTTACTGAATGCCTACTATGAGCCAGACGCTTTACATTTTCTCTAATTCACAATAATCTTAACAGGTAGGACGGTTATCAGCATTTCAGATAAAAAAAAAAAGAATATTTAGAGAAGTTAAGTAAATTGCTCAAGATCATGTAGCAAGTAAGGTCTGTGGGATACTGTAAGCCTATACCTAAGGCTGGACCCTTGTAGGGGGTTGGGGTGGGGGCAGGAGACTTTAGTCCTGCCCCACAACCCAATCTCCACCAGCCCAAATACACAATTCAAAGACAGAAAAGTCTGTGTTTGTAAACCGTATTTCGGGATAATTTGCTTGATCTCCTCACCTCTTTCCGCCAAGTTTGCCACATCTGAGCTCATTTTATATGTATCGTTATATTACGTATCATCATGTCCTATATCATGCAAACAAAATCAAGTGCCAGGGAAATTTGAACTCGAACAATTGGATTTAAAATCTAGTATCCTGGATTTTACATCGTGGCCAGCAAACTAAAATTTTTACACAGCAGACTGAGTTTTTTGCTTATTTTCTTCAGCTCTCTGTGTATCTGAAATGCTTGTATTTGATGCTGTCTATGTGCTTATGAACTACATTAGGATGTGAGATGCATATTTAATCCTTTGGAAAGCATCAGGATCCTGGGAAACCCATTACGTTAGAACTTCTTTGTTTAATATAAACAGGGAGAGAAACCCAAAGCAAGTGTGTCTAGCTGATGTACGTATCTCTAAAGTCTGATTGCTAGCAGCAGCAAGAAACTGCTGATGATCGTAAAGTCACCTTTGACCCAGAGCCCATCTCCCACTGCCCTTCCTACGAAGCCAGCCCCAGTAGAGCTAGTTTCCAGTGGTCCTTACAACCGAAAGAACACAACTGATCCTATGCCCTTGTAAAATGTAAACAACATAGTACTAGGCAAGTATTAGGAATTACAATTTTAAAGACTAGGTAATAATATGTGATGTGTTTACAGTCAATTTAAAAAGCAGAAAGGAAAGTTTTACCTATGCTACTGTGTCAGAAGAGTTTCTTGAAATATTAATTTACCTCAGTATTTCCTTCTCTGCCTTGACCCCTCCCTCTGCTCAAGCATCCGATTAGACCTTCGCCGTCTCAGGAAAAGGTTATGGTAACATCAAACAGAGAAAGGGAATCTTCAGATTTCTGAGGGGAGTTCCTTAGGAGAAGAGAAAGGATCCAGACTAGAAAAAGATTAGGAAAGGAGAATTGGAAGGGGAACAGAGAAAGCAGAGACACCATTAGGTCGCAGTGACAAGGGCCCGTCCTTCACTCCACAGGCCGAGCTCTGGAGAGGAGTTGAGGTCCTAGAGAAGAAACAGTGGCATATTTAATGGTTGAGAACCTCCCCTGCAGAGCTCCCCAGCTCTGGCATGGCGTGAGAGTTCAACAGTGGTCTCCCCACACCCACAAGTGGCACAGAAGGAGTCCTGAAATCCAAGGGCCACAAAGGTTGTTAGATGGGAGTCTCTCCCATGGCGCCTTCAATGACTGCCGTTAAACACTGCTCAAGGAACAATCAGGGTGAAGGACATCTCAGAAGATGCCAGTGTGGCGGGAGGAAATTGAGGACCCAGTGCAAGGCCCCTGGAACAGAGATGTAACCCAGGGTAAGGAAGAGAGCTATGGCAAATTGACCGAAATGATGTTTTCTCCACACCTGGAAGAGTTCATATCCTGAGTCAGAGCCAAGAAAAGAAAGTTAGGTACCTTGCTCTTCTGCATTTAAGGACTAAATTTTATACCTTCTAACCTGTGATTAAAACCATAAGGGAGGGGCACCTGGGTGGCTCAGTGGGTTAAGCCTCTGCCTTCAGCTCAGGTCATGATCTTGGGGTTCTGGAATCGAACCCCGAATCAGGCTCTCTGCTCAGCAGGGAGCCTGCTTCCCCCTCTCTCTCTCTGCCTGCCTCTCTGCCTACTTGTGATCCCTCTCTCTCTATGTCAAACAAATAAATAAAATCTTTAAAACTGTGAGATTGGTGAAATTAAAAAAAAAGAAAACATCATGATTTCTCTGAAACATGTTTTTGTCTTCAAAATGGGGAATAGTAAAAATGTCCATAATCTAAACAGAAGTCTATAATCTAGAATTAGTGTGCACATAAAGAAATAATAAATTGCTATCAAATAGTACAAAAGTAATTAGGCATTGGGGTTGTCTATTGTGAGTTTTCTTTTCTTTCATTTTTATTTCCCATGCCTATGGGTTTTGTTGTTGTTCCTGTTGTTTTAAGAAATAAAGATGAAGGGATGCCTGGGTGGCTCAGTGGGTTAAGACGCTGCCTTTGGCTGAGGTCATGATCCCAGGATCCTGGGATCGAGTCCCACATCGGGCTCTCCGCTCGGTAGGGAGCCTGCTTCTCCCCTCCCCTCTCTGCCTGCCTCTCTGCCTACTTGTGTGATCTCTGTCAAATAAATAAATAAAAATCTTAAAAAAAAAAAAAAGAAAGAAAGATGAAAGGAAGAGAAAGATGGGAGAGAGAAAGAAATGGAAGAAAGGGATTAAGAAAAGAAGAACCTTGAAGTAATATCATGGAGCTAGAACATAAGGCCAGTGGTAAAAGATGGTGCGGGGAATGTGGCTACGGAGAAATTATCTTGAATCTCAGACAAGGGTCTTAAATCTCAGACTATGACATTTAGACCATATCCTGTAATCAGTGAAGAGCCTCAAAAGGTTAAAATACAGGAATAACCTGGTCAAGTCTGTTTAAAAACAGACTCTGGTAGTTTGGGGCAGGGCTCCTAAAAACAGAGAGGGGAAAATCTGTTCCCAAGTTATTGCAATAAGTAGACGGAAAGTCACGGAACAACTCAGGGGCAGTGGTAGCAGGAATGGAGAAGCAGGGGTGGAGGAAAGAGCTATAGGAGGTAGCAAGTTGGTGACCAACTGGGGAAAACCATCACTGCTGAGAATGACACTGAGGTACCAAATCTTCAACCTCATTTTGACATGACCGGGCTTTATAGAGAAGTTTGAGCGGCTCGGGTGTCACTTTGAAAGTGGACAGGACTGAAGATGGCTCAGGAACACTGGCCTCGTAGCAGCCGCCAAGCTACCAGTTTCAGACCATGGCTACCCATGGGCTCGCCTGCGGCTCCAGGACTCCTACTGCCTCGCACTCCACGTTGCCCAGCAGGGGATGGGAAATGCCTGCAACCAGAGCAAAAGTAGAGCGCCAGAGCTCCCAGATCTCTCCTCATGCCATCCCAACTAGGAGAGAAAAAGCTGAATCAGGAGATCCTGCCCCCGATTC
Source organism: Taxidea taxus jeffersonii (assembly GCA_003697995.1). Taxonomy (NCBI): domain Eukaryota; kingdom Metazoa; phylum Chordata; class Mammalia; order Carnivora; family Mustelidae; genus Taxidea; species Taxidea taxus. Next base: position 66,914 of record ML104016.1, on the reverse strand, counting down.
CATGAGATTATTCTCCTCCGGAGGCCAGTGTGTTTGAACAAGATTTTATTGAAGGCTTGGGTATCACAAAAAATAAAGAGAACAACACGAATCCCCCCCATTCATGGGCTACAGCCCTCCTCATCCCCATGGGCTCAAGGGTGGAAGCAGGAAGCCCCTGCACCCCCCATTCTTGGCCTCAAACTCCTCCCTCTTGGTAGATGCCATTTCCAACTCCTGGCCCTCCAGGGGCACAGCATTCCTGAGCATTTGTACTCTGGATTTACTGTTTTGTTCACAGTTGCCTTTGGTCCCTGGGAATCCTAAAAAAAGTAGTTGTTTCATTTTTATGAATATTTTAAGTTTTGAAGTAATAAGCAACCTTTAAGAAAGGTTAAAATTAGGGGTGCCTGGATGGTTCTGTCAGTAACTGTCTGCAACTGTCTGCCTTTGGCTCAGGTTATGATCTCAGAGTCCTGGGATCGAGCCCTGCATCAGGCTCCTGCTCAGTGGGGAGTCTGCTTCTCCCTCTGCCCCTCACCCCACTCGGGCTCTCCCTTTCTCACTCTCTTGCTCTCTCTTAAAAAAAAGATTGAAATCGGAAAAAAGTTTTAAATTGCTCATAGATTTTAAAAACCTTCAGAAAACATTAGTGTTTTGTGTATTATTTCTTCTAAAGTTTATATATAATATATATTACAGAGTTTTAATCATACTAAATATATATACATCTACTTTTTGTCTTACTTATTATATCATAGTTTTCTTTTCATATTGACTTTTATACTCTTTATCTTATTTTGTTAACGATTCCTAAAGTTCCATAATTATATGACCATGTCTATATCTGGGACTTTAGACTGCTTCCATTATAAAATTATTTCTAACTCATTTTTTCCAGCTTCTGTAAATAAAGATTCTCATTGTAGAACATTTGGACTATAAGGAAAATAACAAAAAACCACCTATACATGAAATAGTGATATACAGAGATACAGATTTGATTTTAACTTTTTATCATTTACTTTAGCCTTATATGGTTATATGGCTTGCATGGTTATAAGGATTTAAGCTTATATGGTTATTCCTCATAGAGGAAACGTGCTCTAGTTTACTGTAAGTCATTTGATCTCAATGAAGCTCTCGTCTCAGCACAAAGTCCCAGGCTGTCCTTCCCCACACTGAGGTCAGCCCAAATCTCAGTTTCTAGATAGTACTATTGCCCTCAGTGGCCATCAGGCAGCAACCCTGTCCTCCCAGTGGCCCACCCCTCCAAGCCACAGATCTTAGTCTTCCATTTTCTCTTCTTTCTTCCTGTGGAAGAGGCAGGTTTGTGTAGACTTGCACCCCTCTTGTTGAGACCAGCAGAATCTCTAATAGCGTGTCTTCTCCAACGCCAGTGGTCCTACACCAAGAGCTTGCCTGGGAGCTCCCAATCGGCAGCACCCAAAATGCTCAAAGCAGGAATTGGCAGATTTCTTAATTTCTACATTATTTTTTACATTGCTGAGTGCTTTATAATTGCTTTACTCAGCAAGCCTGAGAAATATGTAAGTAGTCATCAGTTTTGCAGATGTGGGAATTAAGGTTCAGAAAGGTTAAATGATTTGCCTTGAATAGACACAAAATGATATCTTTAGAGAATCAAATGAGTCCTCTCTTTTCTATCAAAACTATTTTCCTCTTGGGGTAAAGAGAAAGGAAACTGTAATAAAGAAAGTACACGTGTTGGTCTGATAAGGGCGTGGGGGTGAAAGAGCAGAGAGAAGGTGAAGGAGAAGGGGTGAGTGGAGAGATGCAATGAAAGGCAGAGGTTGTGGGGAGAAAACAATTTTGTAGCCCTGTCCTCTTAAAAATGCACGTTGTTCACGTGTGTGTTTGTGGGGCATGTCGGTTCCCGATTGATCCACATGCAGGCTGTTTGCCAAGTGGCTTGCCTCCATTCTTGTCAGAGCAGGAAGGAGCCTTCCCCTCAATTCCCCGCCCCTCCCCCCCTGGCCCCATTCCATCGGGGGTCACATTGCGCTTGTACATTTGGAGATGGAGGCTTTGAGCCTCACACCAGATTCGCGTCAGTGCACACTGCAACCTGCACCCTCACAGGTTTTCAATAGCTCCAAGCCATGCCGTGGTCTTCCGCTAACCCTGCACTTGGTGCTATCCCGAACTCCTGGACAGCTATCTCCCTCCCACCATTCCCCAAATTATGCTGCCACCGCCAAGCTTCGGAGGAGGGGTGGGGCTGCAAGGCGACATTTCTCTTAATTGTCTCATCCTGCAGGTCTCAGAGCACCATTGAACAAGACTGCTCTGTTCAAGTTTTGAGGTTGATCAGAGGAAATATCGGGAGTGGGTGGAAGGTTTCCTTTCCCTGTGTATTCTATAGCTTTTAAATTTTGTATTCAGTGGGTTTATTACTTAATCAAAAGTAAAAGCTAAGATAAAGCCATGAATACTATATATAACTGTTTCCAGAGTCCAAATAAAGGAAACCTCTTGCAGAGTTCTACTCATCGGCATACCTCAGTTCCAGGTCTGACCTTTGTCTTAGGATCACCTCTCCACTTCCTCCCTCTCCTGCTAAGGGTCACATTCCAATTCTTTTGGTGAGAATCTCCACTCATTCATAGAAACCCCAACTTCCTGGCCACAGTGGTATGCCTTGACTTACAATCTGTTTCAGTAATCAAAACAACCCACCAGACACAACAATCAACAGAAGTCTAGTTCTCAAAATCTGAATGATTCCATCTAGAATAACCGTTATGAAATTGTTACCTAGAACAATAGAAATCCAGGGTGGCCTTTGCCGACCCATTTCCCAATATTTTTTTGAGATTCCCTCTGCCAGAGTCAAGTGGAGACATGACTTCTCATTCTCTTTGTGATCTTCTGATCTCAACTCTGTGTGCCCTCTGGGTAAACACACACCCACACACACTTCTGAAATAATCATTCTTAGAGATCATAGTGTCTAAAGGGAAAAGCTTTCTAAATGTTCTGATAATCTGCAATGACTTACCCTGAAATAAACTCTGAAAATAGACCTTTACATTATTACCCAGTGTCATTATTCTTTTTCTTTCTTCAGTCTCCAACTTCCAGGCTATGGCCTGAAGGTTTACAGGTGACAAACGCATTGCCATCACAAGTCCTGCTCAGACAGAACTAAATATTTACTCTGATCTTTATTCTTAACTACATTAAAAAAAAAAAAACAACAACCCTGACAGACACTTCGAATTCACAGGTTCTGATAAGGTCATTGTCATCTGCAAATAGAGATAGCTTTACTTCTTTCTTTCCACTCTGGACACATTTTTATCTCTTTAATTGCTTAATTTCCTTGGCTCTAACCACAAGTACAATGCTGAACAGAAGTGGTAAGAGCAGACATCCTTGTTTCTGATCATAGAAAGAAAGCTGTCAGTCTTTCACTCTTGTGTTTGTTAATTGTGGGTATTTTGTAGATGTCCTTTATCTGGTTGAGGAAATTTCTGTTCATTTCTAGTCTGTTGAGTGTTTTTAACATGAAATGTTGGGGTTTCCTTCAAATGCTTCTTCTCCATCTATTGTGATCACATGGTTTTTAGCCTTTATTTTATTTATATGATGTATTATAGTAATTAACTTTTGCATGTTGAGCTAACCTTGCATTCCTGGGATAAAACTGACTTGGTCATAGTTTATAATCCTTTTCATGTGTTGCTGGATTTGGTTTGTTAGTATTTTGTTGAAGATTTTAAGATCTGTATTCATAAAGGACAGTGGTCTTCTGTTTTCTTGTGATGTCTTTGTCTAGTTTTGGTTTCAGGGCAATGCTGGTTTCATGGAATGTGTTGGGAAGTGTTCCTTTCTCTTCCATTTTTTGAAAGAGTTTGTGAAGGATCTGTGTTAATCCTTCTTTAAACATTTGGTAAAAATCACCAATGAAGCCATCTGGGCCTGAGATTTTCTTTGTAAAAAAATTTTTTTGAGTATAGATGACTTTAATGGTGAACTCTTTTCTTGTTTTTCAACAAATATAGAATGATTCATGCTCCCCAGAACTCCACTCTACTTCAACTCTTCTCGGTCTGGGATTGAGGAGAAGAATCACAGTGGAAGAGATTGAATATGATTTGTTTTGACCTAAAAAGTGATTTCCTACACTCTCTTTAGTGCTTTTGCCAAGTGAGGATTTTCCATCTTTTCTAACAAAGAGTCAGGGACATGGATAACAATGAGAATTGAACAGTTATAGTTTTATGAAGAAACCTTTCTGTTGTAACTTGCAAGAAAATTTAGACATAGTATTTATAAATACTATTTCTATTATTTTGAACCTTCATTAATAGATATTAAATTACTTACTTATTAAAATGTTAATAATCTATTCAGTTGTAAAAATTTATTACTAGATACCTATCTATGTATAAAAACATAGGTGGGAGGGATACAAACAGGATAACAGTTATTCTGGAGACTAGGAAAGAATTGGAGATAGAACTTTAGTTGTATGGATAAAGATTTGTGTGTTTTTTTTAAAGAGAAGAAGACAGAAATTTGAAGCAAATGTGGCATTCATGTTAACATGTAAAATTTGGGCAGAAGGTTCCTGTCTAGTTCTTATGGGCAGATCAAAACAGGGAATATTTAAATAAAAGGAACATTGAAGTCCTATGTGGTGCTTTTTAAATTTAATGTTATGATAATAAGTGAAGGAAGTGAACAGACACATTACAAAGAGGAAATGAAATTGCCCTACCCTAATTACCATGTCATTCTGTATTGCTACCCCTGGACTTAACAAAACACAAGGCCTTCTGGGAGTCTTTTTTTTTTTTTTAAAGATTTTATTTATTTGTTCGTCAGAGAGGGAAAGAGCGCACATGCAGAGGGAGTGGCAGGCAGAGGGAGAAGCAGACTCCCTCTGAGCAGGGAGCCCAATGCAGGAGTTGGTCCCAGGACCCTGGTATCATTACCTGAGCCAAAGGCAGCCACTTAACTGACTGAGCCCGGCAGGAGTCCCTGGCAATCTTATAAACGAAACTTTGTCCACCTTAGGTATTTTAACCACTTAGTTTAGTTTAGTTTTTTTTTTTTTACTTTTAATATCTTTATTTTTTTTGAAGTATCTGTTAGTGACTTTATTTATTTATTTGCTTGTTCCTTTATTTGTTTTTGCCACTGTTAGTTTTTATTTTCTATCATAAACTGCCAACCTAATTATAATAGAGACAAATGGATTGTTTTATGGGTGAAATTATGCAGATGAAATACAAAATGTAAACATAATTGTGGAAAATGATTTGGCTTATAAATGTTCTTATGGAGTAATTCTATCTGCAGAAATACATCCCACAGAGTGTGTGTGTGTGTGTGTGTGTGTGTGTGTGAAGCTTTAACAACAGAAACATTTATGTTATAAGAAAAATACAAACTACTTAAACAACAACATAATGGAGTGGGTAATAAATAAATATTCATTGAATTAAAAAATTATAGAAACAAAGAACATTTTTATTTTACAAAGCATTTTGTGGTAACAATTTAAAAATATAGAAGTTGATGAAGTAAAAGCAATGGTCTCCCTCTCCTACTATAAGATCCTCACTTCTAACTGCTGATAGTCTAGTCCATATCTTTCCATAATTTTTGCTTTGTCTGTACAAATAAATACAGATATGCATTCACATCTACAAGGAATTTAAAAATTGGGTTATAATATGCATATAAAAGAAAACATCATCAGTAACAAACATGGAGAAATGCTTATAGTACAATAAAAAGTTTTATAAATAATATATAAATTTGATGTACAGCAAGATCTCACTTAATTTTCAAAAAGTTCCTAGAAAAAAAAAGACTAGAAGGAAATATACAATAAATGTGTAAATGAATGACTAGTAAATTCTAATTGCCAGTATTAATAAATAGTTTACTGTTAGTAGTAAATATATTTCTCTTAGAAATATATTTTCTCTTAGAACTAATGCACAGTTTTTTTGCACAATCCCCATAAGACTAAAAGAAAAAAAAGTCCTAGTAAATTTTAGGGGAAATATGGGAGACTGAGAGCACATATTTGAACCACCTGCATCCCCGTCCCATCCAAAATGACCTAGAAAATTTAAAAATATGCAAAACCCTAAACCAGTACTGGAAGCTAGGGAAGGAAACCATACAAATGCCAGAAACTTCAAAGAATTTCTTCTAAATCCTGTGCAGTTGGGACCAGATTTTAAAAAAACATCTAGGCCAATGTGCCAAACACCAAAGGAGTGGCTTAACCTGGAACGGTGAGGTCTGGATGCTGACTGCAGTACCACATCAGTGATTCTTTTGACTCTGGAAAATTGTGCAAATTTGTGAGTAGCAAAGGTGACAAACAACAGTAAAGGTTTCAAGCAGAAAGCTCGTGCGTGGTGGCCATGGTTATATTACTGGATGATTTCCCCATGTTTTGGAGACCTTTACTGCCTTTGCAGAGCTGGGCATGAAGGCAAGGCCTAAGTGCCCCCTCCCCCATCTTCTCCCTCCTCCCAAAGAGTAGACTGTCGCTAGCAGCAGCATTCCTTGATGATGCAGCAGGAACTGGATTAGAAACCTTGGCCTGGATAGTTATGGAGCTCGGGGGTGACTCTGGAAGCCTGCCACAAAATCTGTCAAATGGCACAGCCCTTTCACCAAATGCCAAGAAGAAATGTTATTAGCTGAAATTTAGATAACCATATTTTCTTCAATTTTGACTTCACTCTCACACAGTACACAAGAATTAATTTGAGATGGATCATAGACAGAAATGTGAAATGTAAATCAATAAAGCTCCTAGAGGAAAACATAATGTCTTCAGGATCTCTGGGCAAAATGTCTTAGCTAGAACATCAAACACACTATCTAGAAAATATAAGACTAGAAAACTGAACTTCCTTAAAACAAAGAGGTTACATTTGTCAAAAGACAATATTAAGAGAGTTAGTAAGGCAAGCTACAGATGGGGAGAAGATATTTGCAAAACATATACCTGACAAAGGACTCATATTCACACTATATAAAGAATTCCCACCAATCAATAAGAATAAAACAGAAAAACTAAAAATGGGCAAAATGCTTTAACAGTCACTTTAGAACATGACGAATAGGTGTGGACATTATTAGTCACAGGAAAGCTAATGGTTAACAATACCAAGTGCTGGGAAAGATGTGGAACAATGAGAACACTCTTACATTGTTGGCATAGGTGCAAACTGTTTTTTAAAAAATCACTTTAAGATGTTTGATAGTGCCCACTAAAACTAAACATATGTATACCTAGGGCCCAAAACTCCATTTTGAGGTATATATCCTACAGAAATGAATACTTGTATCTATTGAAATACATGTGCAAGGATGGCCACGACTTTATTTATGAAGCCCAACATCTATAGTAGAACAAGTCTATGTATTTTAGAATATCCATATCCGTATGAAAGAAGAACGGACTATGGCCATATGCAAAAATACAGATGAGTCTCAACACCCTATTGAGCAAAACGAGCCAGACTCAAAAAAGTAGGATGACAGTTGAATCCTCCAAGAAGCAGATGCCAAAACTGAGTTAGAAGCACAAAAGATTTCTTGGAAACAGGAATGGTCAGGGAGAGTCTCCGAGCCTGACATTTAGAAGAGAAAGGACACAAGCTGGGTAGAAAGAGACTCAGCCTTCAGTGCAGCTCCTGGAAGATCTGGGCGAGCTCAACAAGGAGCTTCAACATAAAGTGGGGTCTCTCAGTAGCTGGAAATGGAAAGCTCTGGAACCACCGTGTTCAGTCATTGATAGGTCTGTTCAGTCATTGACCTTAACTCAAAAGCTAAAGCATCACGAGGACAAAAGACCCAGCTTAGGGAATATAGCCAATGGCACTGGAACGGCATCTGTGCAGTAACAGATGGCTGCCACACTGTGGTTAGCAGAGCATGACCTAGAGACTTGTCAGATCACTCTGGTGTGCACCTGAAACTAACATAACACCGCCTGTTGAACATACTTCGATAGAAATAAATAAATACCACCAACAACAAAATCTGAGACACACACACACCCGGGTATTGTCAACTAACTAGCTGCACTCCTTATGGTGAGTTATCCCTTGAAGGGTGATCCAAGCGACACACCCGTGTGGCTGTCACAGGTACACACAGAACGATTGCACATGTCTGAAGTCCAAAGTTGTCTAATCTCATCTAGTCCAGAGGAACAGAGGTCAGGAGAGCAAGGACTGTGACTGGGAGGTGGGCAGGAGAGATCCTGCTGGATTGTAGGAAATAAGCTATTTCTGGATTTGGATGGTAAATACATATATTTGCGGGGCACCTGGGTGGCTCAGTGGGTTAAAGCCTCTGCCTTCGGCTCACATCATGATCTCAGGGTCCTGGGATCGAGCCCCACATCAGGCTCTCTGCTCAGTAGGGAGCCTGCTTCCCCCCCTCTCTCTGCCTGCCTCTCTGCCTAGTTGTGATCTCTGTCTGTTGAATAAATAAATAAAATATTTTTTTAAAAATTTAAAAATACATATATTTGCATCGATATAACTCATGCAACTTATGATATGTTGGTTATACTTCTGTTTAAAAGGGGAGAGAATGGCAGAGACAAAGTTTCCTTTCCAGGATTGCACATGGCCCTGACTCCCCGAGGTTGTTTGTCTAAGGAACCAGCCACACACCTCCTTTTTACACTTAAGAGGTCCCTAAAAGTATTTTTAAGAAAAAGAGTAAAAGAAACCCAAACAAACAAACAAGCAAACAAAACCCTTAGCCGGTTTCTGGTGGGGATAGCTAAAAAGAACTCTCACTGTTTAAATATAAATAAACAACAAAGACATTTTGCATCTATGACCCCCAAAAGATCCTGGGTTTTGGTTGGGACAGACAACCCAAAGTAATACTGACTTAAAGAGGATAGAATTTATTTCACAATCATCTAAAAGAAGTCCAGAGTAGACAGTCCAGTCCTAATCTGGTGCTGCTCAACCAGCTCCTTTTATCGTACCATTCTGCCATCCTTGGCACATGGTTTTTACCTCACCGTCCAAGAGGGGACCTTTAGCTGCAATCATTACATTTGCATTCTAGCTGCAGGAAAAGATGACACTTAACATTGAGAAACACTACCCAGAAGTTATACATAGTAGTGGAACTCGTTCTATGAGCACACCTAGCTACAAGGCAGTCTGGGATATGGATTTTATTCCAGGTGCCAGTGCCCAGCTAGAAAGTAGAGTTCTCTTACTAAGGACAAAGGCAAAAGAAATATTGAGGGAAAACAAGCTAGTTCTGCTATAAACAACAAAAGATTTTGTAGGATAAAGGAAAGAAAACAGACAGCAATGCAAAAGGTAGAAGAGGATCACATCAGAGAAAAGATGCATACATTAAGAACAAAAATTTTTAGATACATCTGTATTGTGCTCTTAATTTAAAAAAAAATTCTGTGTACTCAGAGGGTGCCCAGTGTCACAGTTAAATGTCTGACTTGGTTTCGGCAAGATTCCTGATCTGGGGATCATGAAATCGAGCCCCAAGTGGGGCTCTGCACTCAGCATGGAGTCTGGGGGACATTTGGTCTCCCTCTCCCTCTGCCCCCCCACTTGTGCTCTCTCTCTCTCTCTCTCTCAAATAAATAAAGAAATCCTTGTTTAAAAAAATGCTACACACATGGAAACAAGTGATACAAGATAAACTGAACAGACAGAGTTTAGGAGGGCATCAGTTAAGAAATAAAAATGAAGAGGGAACTGGGGGACTAAGGAAAAAAAGCATCTTGAAATTAATTCTGCAACTGTGAGATTTTCGACTTTGTTAGAAGCAGTGGAGAGCAGAACCAACAATGCAGAAAACCGTATCTTTAGTACAGTTGACAAGCTTGCTGAATTTTTGCATGGCAACAAGAAAGGGAAAGCAGAGAAGAGAGATGTGTCTTTGGAGAGAAAACAGACGTTGGAACACTAACCGTGAGGGGCCACTGTGTGGATAATGGTAGTTTTGAAGAAAAGATCTAAACAAAAGGAAGAGGAGCATTATTTAAAACCACAAACAAAGAAAATGTTTATAAGCTAAAAGTAGAATTTTTTAAAAAAAGATTTTATTTGTTCATTTGAGAGAGAGAGAGAGCAAGAACGAACTGGGAGCAGAGGGAGAAGAAGACTCCCTCCAAGAACAAAGCCTGACAGGGGACTCGATCCTAAGACACTGAAATCATAACCTGAGCCAAAGGCAGATGCTCAACTGACGGAGCCACCCAGGTGCCCCTAAAGGTAAAACTCAATCTGCAGAACAACATAGCTTCCTAGATACTAGGAAAAAAATAACAAATGAAAAGAAATCAAGACACATCCTGGTGAAAGTCTGAATTTCAAAGTAAAAGAAAGATTCCCATGAGAATCTGGCAGAAGAAAAATATTGTTTACCTAGAAAGAAAAATAGTTTTTTTTAGATTTCTCCCTTGCCATAGTTGAAGCCTAAACATAACAGAGCAACATCTATGAAGAGAAAAAGGTGAAAGCGGGAAGAGCTAATCCTGTTGGTGACTTCAAAGGACTGGGGTACAGAGATTATACACTTGCATTGAAGAGAGGGATGCTCCCTTTCTTCCTCCATCCATTGTATCTTAGATTTCTAAATAAAAACTTAGAAGATGGGAAGAGGAGAGTACCTTGCTAGAAAATTCTTGCTAGATTTCTGCCAGCCCTCATAGAGCAGATGAGTCCTGCAAGGCAAGAACAAGTGACTGGAAAATAATGGTGGGCACCCAGTCAGAACAGCAGGAAAACCTCGCAACTTACCTAAGTGTCCTCCAAGCAAACCAAGAGCAGTGTCGGTACCACGAGGCCCAGTGGACTTCACGTGTGTGCAGGAACACACACTCACTTTCTGAGCCTATCTCTCTCCCCTGCTTTTTGATACTGAGCAAGGATAAAACTTCGTTTAGACCAGGAGTCTCTCATGGGGACAGGAGCTTTCATGTAGGGATCACAGAGATCTGAAGAGTTGGTCTGTGAAGTGATATGTAACTTTATGATGTGGCCATTTGCCGGGGGGCGGTGGGAATAGAATCCAACTTTAATTGAGTTTTCAACAGAGTCTATGACCCCCAAAAGATCCAGAACCAGTCCCAATGGCTTTGTAAACAAACCGAGAACAGTGATAAAATGAGAAGAGAAAATAAGGAAAAGATAAGGGAGAGATCCCGGAAATAGATTGAACATGACCTAGGCAACCAAGAAAGAGAAAGTAGAAGAGATATGATAGAAGCAATATTCAAAGGAATAACTGGGGGAAATTGCTGAGTTTATAGAATTAAAGATTACCAGGCGGTAAGGAAGCGACACAGACATCTAGACATTTCCTGTTGAATATTTCAAGATTTAAGGAGAAGGGAAAAAAAACCTCTACAAGCATCCGGGCCAGAAAGAACAGCTTATTTCGTAAGCAGTGGTTCTCAGCCTCAGTGACTGATTAAAATCATTGGGTGAGGGGTGCCTGGGTGGCTCAGTTGGTTGAGTAACTGTCTTTGGCTCGGATCATGAACCTGGAGTCTAGGGATTGAGACCAGCATCAGGCTCCCTGCTTGTCAGGGAGTCTGCTTCTCCCCCTGACCCTCCCCCCTCTCATGCTCTCGCTCTCTCTCTCCCTCCCTCAAATAAGTAAATTTAAAAAAATAATAAAATCATTGGGTAAGCCTTTAAAAAATACCAGTGTCTGGGCGCCATCCTTAAACATTCTGATTTAATTTCTCTGGGATAGAGCCTGGGCATTGACATTTAAAAAATCTCCCTCAGTGATTTGTGCAGCCAGGATTGAGACTCACTCCCCCAAGGGAAGAAAAACCATCTACTTCTCCTCCAGAGAACCAAAGAGCAGCAGTAAACAGAGACTGGCTTCCAAGCTGGGGAGGAAAAGAACGATATACTCGGTCAAGAGATCATCTGTAGGGGAGACCAGGCCGGTGCTCATAAAGTATTGCATTCACAGTTTAGAGATAAGATCCAGCCAGCCTAGGAATGGATCAAGATAAAGACCTCAAGAATGAAAGTAACATGATAAAAAAAGAGATGTTAGGAAGCAAGGAAACTAAGTCAACCTAGAGTAATGTCTGGAAAACTGTCATTAATATGATTATAAGACAAAACAAATTTCAAAAATCAATCTCCAAAGAAAAGTTAATAATGTACAATAACAATAAAAATATAGATCTGGGGCACAAGGGTGGCTTAGTTGGTTAAGTGTCCGACTCTTGATTTCAGCTTAGGTCATGATCACAGGGTGGTAACATCCAGTTCCTGGTTGGGCTTTTTGGCCGGTGGGGAGTCTGCTGGAGATTCTCTCTCTCCCTCTGCCCCTCCTCCACCCTGGTCACGCACCCTTTCTCTCTCCCTCAAAAACAAAACAAAACAAAACAAAAATGTAGATCTAAATTCCAGAGAACATCGGTCAAAATTGTGAAGCAGAGAGGGACAGTAAAACCCTGAAAGAGTTCTCATTTTACATAGATGGTAATTAATAGATAGTTATATTCTTAAACTTGATAAGCAGAGATAAACATATTTCAAACTGCTTTTAATAACAAAAAGAGTCTCGCTAATAGAAAAAAATGTAATTATAGCTTTAAGCTACTACAGAAATAAAAGCTACGAAAACATAGTTGGTGAAAATATAGCAGGATATAAAAACTATTATACAATATGATCCTGTTTTATAAATGTACATATAGTACATATAAAAGAATACAAAAAAGAAACAGCCCCATATTAATGCTGGTTGTCTTAACAGCTTGGGATTATAGAGTTTGTGGTTTGTTTTTTTATTAATGTGTTTCAACTTTTTCTACATGTTTTACAATGAGAATGCTATTTTTTTGTAATTCAAAAAAATCCATGAGCACTAAAATTTTAAATTAATATTCATCTCTCTTTTATCTTATATGCAATTCCATAGTGCTTATTTACTACCCAGGATAAAAGTTAAGTTTTTTAATGTGCTAATTTTAGCAATTACAGGATTTTAAAAATCTGATCCTACATTTTTCTGAAGACTCAACACCTATGAAGACTATAAAGGTGTTTCTATTAACATTCCTTACTAAGTCACTTTCTGGAAGTAACATGTTTGTGTAAAACCTTGCCAAAAACAAGAATATTAAAATGTGTTTTGCATTAAGAAGGAATCCACATCACAAGTATATTAGAAGTTAACAAGATTTGGGAGTAAAAAACATGAAGCCAGAAGAACTTGGGAAAATGTGCTTGCAACTATAAATTCTGTAATTAATTTGCTTTACAAGTTTTTTGGAGATGCTAGGTCACCAAGTAACATCTTGGATTTGCTTTTTATTCAGTCAAAACATATAAAAGCATACATTACTTGTGGCAGGCCTGTGATCTCAATGTATTTTCCATCCAAGTCTCCAGTTTTGATATGAGGAACACTGCACAGAGTCATATTGTTTTTTAATTTCACTTCAGTTATTCCTTACATATGTCCCACACATAATGCAGGATTTTATTTAATCCATGTTTTCCCAGGCGACCATAGCCTCAGGGTCCTAAGGGAGTCCCATCAAGAAGAAACCACATTCTGTAGGCCTCTAACCCTACCTTCCATGGGTACCTTCTGCAGGACTGCAATCGCCTGAGGCTCTTAAGTACTTCTAGATGCCCCTGGGTGTGTATATTGCACGTGGTCCTGGAGGAGTCTGCCTTTGCTGGTCACACTTCCCGCTGACCCATCACACTGGGCAAGCTCTGCACGAGGCCATGTCTGTGAGTCCCGCAGGTAACAACCTCCTTCGTGTCAAAGGCTTAAAGCTTCAGAGTGTTGTGTTGGGAAAAAAGCAAGACTGTTTCATTCCTCTCTTGCCATTTTATTTTATTCATTTATTTGACAGAGACACAGCGAGAGAGGGAACACAAGCATGGGGAGTGGGAGAGGGGGAAGCACAATCCCTGCAGAGCAGGGAGTCCGAGGTGGAGCTCAAACCCAGGACCCTGGGATCTTGACCTGAGCCAAAGGCAGATCCTTAATGACTGAGCCACTCAGGTGCCCCTCTTCTCTTGCCATTTTTCAGCCAGTCAGCTTTGCTCCTGCCTTGGCATCATGTTTTTAAATAAAGCTCCTCATGGTTTTTCTTTTTGGTAACACTGTTCCCTCTTTCTCTCTCTACGTGATGTGGCTTGTGGCTCGGATACAATTCCAGTGGGGCTTGGGCCTGGAGTGAACTCTAAGTGACACCCACCTCACACACTCATTCTCCCCTCCCCTCCAAAGTCTAGAGTTTCTTAGACTCAGGCTGGGACTCCTGTTGCACTCATACTCCAAAGAGGCTACATCCTCCATCTAAAGAAATGCTTCATAATCTTGATATCAGATAAGTTTACTTTAATGAATTTGTTGTGAATAAAGACAAATCTGGTCTTTTTAAAACAGCACATTATTAAGCCATTGAGTTAGCCGTTAGTCTCATTCTTGGGAGTTGTTTGTGGTTTCTTTTCTGGATTCTATTCTATGTTGCTTTTCATTTTAGAGAAGATTGCTACCTGGTCTAGTAGTGCCTGGTCTGCACAACAAGGGGATAAAATCACCCTGGGGTTAAAATGCATTTTACTCACCTGGCTCCTTAGATAGTTCTTCTTATCAATATCAATAGATGCATTGCCAAAATACAGGAACAAACAAACAAAAAACTCCTAGGAATGGTTAGGAAAACCCTTAGCTCCTAGAGATCTAAAACAAACAAACTAAGAAACAAAGCGTTGTGAAGTATGTGAATTTTAAAAAAAGGGGGGAGATTCTATTATCTCTTAACCACATCCTTTTTAACTTGTCTTCTCATCAGTCAAAATCCTTTTGATCTTTCCATATTAAGATATTAAATCTGTATCATCACTCACTACTACATAGAGATTCACGGGAACTCCCTAATCCCACCCCCCAGCTTCACAAGGTCTTGAATATTTGTAGCTTGCTTATTCCTTAATTTCCGTGGCAGCCAATGTTTTTATTTCCTGAAGGATCCCTCCTTCTGAAGCAGAATTTTTCTAAGCAAAACCAACTTCTCCCTCCAATTCTGTGATTTTTATTTTAAAGAATTTTCCCCAACTGAGCATCTTTCTGGAAGAGTTTTCAGACTTGTTCCTCAATAAGTACTTTTTTCTCCTTGATTCTCAATGGAAATTTCTCCTAAAGAGTATATTATTCTAATATACATGCAATTTTAAAAAGTACTCTTCATACATGGAATTTTAAAAAGTCAGACTCATAGAAACAGATCAGAATGGTGGTTGCTAGTGGTTGAACGTTGGGGGGAAATGGGAAGATGTTGGTCAAAGGCACACAAACTTTCAATTATAAGATGAATAAGTTCTGAGGATCTAATATACAATATGGTAACTATAGTTAACAGTATTGTATTGTATCCTCGAAATTTGCTAACTGGGAAAATCTTAAATGTTCCCGTGACAAAAAAGAAAAAAAAAGAAGATAACTATATAAGGTGATGGATATATTAACTAACCTTGTGGTAACTGATACATCAAATCACCACATTGTACATCTTGAATCTATGCAATATTATATGTCAATTATATCTCAATAAAGCTGGGGGGGGGGCGGCACCTGGGTGGCTCAGTGGGTTAAAGCCGCTTGCCTTCGGCTCGGGTCATGATCCCAGGATCGTGGGATCAAGCCCCGCATGGGGCTCTCTGCTCTGTGGACAGCCTCCTTCCTCCTCTCTCTCTCTGCCTGCCTCTCTGCCTACTTGTGATCTCTATCAAATAAATAAATAAAATCTTTAAAAAAAAAAAGCTGGGGGGGAGAATATTTCACTATAGTTCTTAGGATAAAAGCTCTAAAAAGCTTTTTTTAGCTTTTGGTGTGAAATACCAAAGAAAATATAATTTCAAAATCATATCTATTCATTCAAATACTTATTAACATCTTGGGTACCAGCCTAGAGCCTATGATTATGGTAAGGTATGAGATTCTGCCCAGGATCTCAAGGAACACACCATCTATTGGGGGCTCATGCTTTGCTCCAGGGAAAGTGGCCTCTCTCGTTCCTTCAGCATGCCAAGCTCAGTCTTTCATTGGGGACTCATGATCCATCCCCAGTTCTGTGAGTAGTTCTCCTCTCACTATGCTTCTGGACTCTACTCGAATATCACCTCCCTCAAAGACGGCTTCCCTGACTCCCACTCACATACCCACAACACTAGCTAATCAACATTTCACCCAATTTATTTCCTTCAAAGATTTGCATCATGTTTTTATTGGAAAATAAATTGTTCATATATTTATCATTCATTTTCTTCCATTATAATGCAAATTCCATGACAGCAGGATTTTTTCCTGACTTATTGATAGGCACCTATACCTCTAGCACTGAAGAGGGCTGGTAAGCATATGACGACACTGAAAAAGAGAATGAATGAATGGAAGCTAGATGCATGAATGTGGCCATTAGCTCGTTGCAATCCAATATGATTATTGCCCTGGTGGAGGAAAGGTCTGGGTACCTCCTTGTGGTCTAACAATTGATGGGTGTGGCAAACAAAGATTACTCTCTAGAGGGCATGAAAACATGCACTTGAGAAAGGGGACTTCCCTGGAACATCCTGTAGTTTAGTATGTCTGGAGATTCAAGGAAGAGGGGAGTGGGGAAAGGCCTGGAGAAGCAGAAAATGGGCAGAAAGCAGAGACCCATCTTGGAAAGCTTAGGGAGCCTCAGGGGGGCATTTCAGCCTTCATCCAGGGAGCAGCGGGAGCAGATAGACTGTGACCACTGATTGGTGAAGGAGGGAGAGGGAGAAAGGACAGATCTGTTCTAACTCACCTCAGAAGCATTATGGAGACGGGGATGGGATGGAAAAGACCAATAAGCCAGCCTAGTGATTCACTAATTCGGGCAAGAAATGACAAGGAATTGAACTAAAGCCAGGGTTATGGGAACAGAGCAAGGGGGAGGATGTAAAATCTGAAAGTAAAATCAGTTGCAGAGGAAGGAGTCAAGTTCAATTCCTTTTGTAGCTACAGTTCCTTGGTGGACGTTCTTTGTTTTCTATAAAGCAGTACCAAAGGCTGCTACTTGTTCTTTGGAAACTAGACTGAGACTGAGAGACCACCTTCTAGATCAACCTGATGGTTAAAAGGTCAGCCACTCTTGCTGGAGGCGGAAAACATGGACCCTACCTCTTTGTTTTGGCCCACACTCAACTTGAGCCTGGGATGCTTATATTCTGAAATATATGGTAGGGTAGGGTTTCTGAGGCTTTGATCTCCCGGTTAATCAAAATTCCTTTTGGATAAGGTTATCTATTCTACACTTATCTAACAAGTATTTGGTGAAAGCCCACTAAATGCTGGGTTCCAGGAACAAAGCCCCCACCCTCAAGCAATCCAGATTTTTTTTTTAAGATTTATTTATTTATTTGTTTGAGAAAGAGAGAAAGCACCTGGTGGTACAAGCCCTCGAGCCCTGTGGGGGAGGGGCAAAGGGGGAGGAAGAGAGAATCCCAAGCAGATACCTCGCTAAGTGGAAGCTGGACCAACCACAGCAGGGGCTCCATCCCAGGATCCTGAGATCAAGACCTGAGTGGAAATCAGGAGTTGGCCTCTTAAGGGAGCCACCCAGTTGCCCCAGCAATTCAGAATTTAGTGCGGGAGACAAAAAGACCATTCAAATGCCCTGTGATAAGTACTGTAATATAAGTCCTTTCACAAAAAGCTCCAAGGAGTGACCACCCCCAAGTCAAAAATGAGTTGGGGGGGGAGGGTCTTAGATCTGCCAAGGATAAGAATCCTCAGGAAAAACAAAAACCCACTTCTAACTAAAAGAAGATCAGTATTCCTTAAAAAACAATGCTAGCTCAGGTATAAATAAACACAAGTGCATCAAAAACACCCGCAGTTGATCTGAATAAGTGACATTCATTGAGTGCATGAAACGTGCCAGGAGCAATGGGTCTTGTCTCTGTTTTCCTCATTTCGTTCTCATACCAACTTTATGAGGTAGTCACACACTCTGCAATTCGCAGGTGACAAAGCGAGGGTCACCTAGGTTAAATACTTGGCCCCGGGTTACACAGGAGTAGAGCCGGGAGTCACCCTGGAGCAATCCGGACCCAGAGTTCTTAGCGGTGAGGTGCTTCCTCCCCACCACCAGAGTCGGAGCTCTCTGTCTTCCCATTGGTCGGTCCTCCCCGGAGGTACTTCCCGGTGAAGAAGTCCATCCGGTTGGCTGAGCTCCAGGGCATCTGCTCTTTCCCACAGCCATGTCTTTGGGCTGGACATACAGCCTCCATGGAGAAAAGGAATGAGGAAATACACTAGGAGAAAATTCACTTTCCCCTCATTTTCTTTGTCTCAGTTCTCAACGGGAGGAGCCAAGTGCCGCCTCCGCCTAAGTGCCTCTGTTCCACAGGGGACTTTGTCAGAGGTTACGAGGCCGGGGGCAGGACAGGGTGGTGGGCTGGCCCACACACTGCTCCACCTTTGGCCTGAGGGTGCTGAGAAAGCTGGCAGTCCACGGTGGGAAGTTCTCAAGGAACGTTTACCTGTAACTGCTGTGCTATGTGGACAAGAACTTTTTTTTTTTTTTTTTTGTCAAAAACTGTAATTGGGACCGTGCAGTTGCTATAGTGTTTATGAAAAACTGGAAGGTTAGCCAGAATTTATGTTGAGATTCGTCCATATTTGTACCTGAGCATCCCAAGAGCTGGCTCATCGTGGTGATAGTGGTCCATGTGACCATATTACCATTGATAGCTCCCTCCTCTGTAGTTGCAAGACCTAGGTTTTCCCCACCTGAAGAAGACAGCAAGTTATTTTTGTGGGAGTGTGGGATGACTCTCCTGGGTGTCCCTCTCAGGCCTCCAGAATTCAGGGCCATGCCTTCTGCTCCCCTAGGGAAGAGCTGCTTTCCTGCCCCTTCCAGCTGCTTCCCTCAAAGGCACAAATGAGCTGGGCTTTTTTTAAGTTTCCCTCTGCAAGAAGGCTGGCTCTTTCCTTTTTTTTTTTTTTTTTTAATTTAATTAATTAATTTATTTATTTATTTTGGTGTTCCAAAATTCATTGTTTGTGCACCACACCCAGTACTCCATGCAATACGTGCCCTCCACAATACCCCCCACCAGGCTCACCCACTCCCCCCACCAAACCCTCAGTTTGTCTCTCAGAGTCCACAGTCTCCATGGTTTGTCTCCACCTCCGATTTCCCCCAACTCACTGGCTCTTTCCATCAAAATTCGGAGATGCCTTTCTCCACACCTCTCCCTTACATCTTTCCTGCCAGGACTCGTTCCAACATCGCTTGAATCATGAGTCTCGGGAAGTTATTTGGGAAGGCAAGGCCCTCAATATCTTCTCCCAGCCCCTTCTCTCCATGCTCAGACTGGAAAGAGGTCCCAGGATTCCTTCCCCATCCTTCTCCCCATCTCCCTCCCAGGCATCTGCATCAAGGAGACCCTTTTGTCCTTATGCCTCTCGAAGAGCCCAGAGTGAAGACTTGTTCAGAGTGGGAACCCAGGAGGCCCATTCACCCCACCCAATCTAAACCTTCTCTAATGAGTACAATTGCCTAAAAATGATTGAGGAGATATTGGATGATCTCTAGTAGAAGTGAGGCTGTCATGGGATGATAAAGAAACCAGAGATGACATTGAAACTTAGCTGAACCCAAGAATCCATGAATCACAGATTCCTACAACCCATAAAGTACATGTATGTATGGACTTCAGAAAATGGAACCCCAAGAAAGAAGCTTTCTCATGTCTTTTTGGCACCGTTGGCCCAATGCTGGGAAGCCCGAATAGCATAAGGTACAGAAGATGTCATGGCCCCGGTAGTCACAGGGCCTGCACGGTTCGTGATGGGAGCCCAACAGGCAGAACAGAATGACATGAATCCATCAACGATTCTGCAATCTGAACCTAACATTTGTTCTTATGCCCAATGCAGATAATTATGCCATCCTGACTGGGTTGTTTGTGCTCAGCAT
>ML104016.1:0-46914 GCA_003697995.1 Taxidea taxus jeffersonii | reverse complement strand
AGTTGACTTGGGGGCAAGGGTGGGGAAAGGGGAAGGGGCAGGCAGTTGAGGCAAAGGGAGTGGTCTCTAAAGACTATGGGACACACTGTGGGTTACAGGGGGAAGGGGCACCAGTACAGGCCAGTGGAGGTACCTCAGGAGGGAGGAAGACCTCCCAGGAGACAGGAGGAGAAGACTGCAGGAGGCAATCGGGGCCAAAGGCACAATGCAGAGGGAGGTTTTCTCAAGAGTCCTAGATGATTTTCAAATGTTCCACTGCCATTCCTAGCTTGATGTCAGAGATAGTTCCTGTTTGGCACACTGCAGAAACCTGAGGTCAGGAGCCTCGGAAGCCGAAATACAAACCAGGAAGTATGAATCAGTGCCACTCAGACTTCCCAGTTTAAGATGCCATGAGGCGAGTGTGTGTGCACCTGTGTCACAGGGACAGGCCTCAACCCCAAGTCTGAGAGGCGCAGAACCAACAAAGCCGAGGTTCCCCAGTTCACCTCTAAGTGCTGAGCTCTTTCTCATATTGCTGAGGTAATATTCAAAACTTCCTTCAGAGGGCCACTGTGATTCTGGCAAGAGGAGATGGTCATTAAGCCTGGTAATGAAAACAAGTTGTTTTGGGGCACCTGGGTGGCTCAGTCAGTTAAGTAGTTAAGCGCCTTCAGCTCAGGTCACAATCTAGGGTCGTGGGATCGAGCCTCACATTGGGCTCTGTACTCAGTGGGGAGTCTCCCTCTCCCTCTTGCCCTCCCCACCACTCATGCTGTCTCTCTCTCTCTCTCTCTCAAATAAATAAATGAAATCTTACAAAAAGAAAACAAATTGTTTTGAAGCGATGTTTAAAGTTATATATGGTAAGAATTAAATATTCAAGGTAACATTTAATGAATTGTAAGAGTGGTTTTTGAAGACTAATGCAATAAATGTTCCCCTTGAGACTTGTGGTTGAAGTACAGGGTTTCACCTCAGGAAGCATTTAAGTATAAAATATTCTAATTGCAGAGCTTGTGAGGGAGGGCATTTAAAATATTCAGGGTGATTGGCACGCCTCTCTAACCCAAGGTGCGACTCTGTCCCTAACTGATAAGGCCACGGTTGATATCCAGAGGCCCCCATTCAAGAAGTGGCTTTGCCCCCCAAAATGGGGGAAACCACTCTGACAATCTTGAATTCTGGTCGTGGTGGGGCAACTCTAAGGAATTCTGGGTGAGCCCATCCTCATAGTTGGAAAACAAACAATGCAGAGAGTAAATTGTCTAATCTCAGTTCTTCCCATCTGCCTCGCCTGGAGAGTAAATTACTTTGTGTTGTGTCAAAACAGTTCACACACCTCTTAAGAAGCAGGGAAGAGGAAGAGTGGGCAGCAGGAACAAAGGAAGCACCGATAGAAAATCACCCTTTCTCATTTGTTGCCTCAGGCGTCCCTGTGCTAGGAGCAGGAACTCCCAGTTTTGATATGAAAGAGCTTTGGCTGGAACTCTACAATGCCCCCCTACCCTAGGGTTAGTTAACATTGTGAAGAAACTTTAGGGTAAATATAATGCTGACTCTAAAAGAAAGAAACATTAATGGTTGGATCTCAGGCACCCAGAAATAGGCAGTCAGAGAAACTTTGGGATGGTTTCCCTGGCTCCTTTCACAAAGCACGCAACTGCCTGACACACAGGATGGATCTCTGTGCACATAGACGCACGTCCAGTGTGTGGAGAGAAGCTTGCTTTGGCTTCTCTTGGAGGCTTCCATTTGTCCAGGGAGGTCTGGATGGCCAGTGAAGGCACTGCCTTCCTTGCCATCTTAGCAGCTTTGAGAGGGTGGAGTATTTTTCTTTGAGGCCAAGGTTGGCATATACAACTTCCTCGCTGAAATTTTCTGCCAGGCTGGGTTGCTTTTCTTGCAGAATTCCACCGCCCCGTTTCCCTTCCCACTCCCTCCCCCCAGCCTTTGCTCAAATTTCTGGAGATTTTGGCATATGTTTGTGGGATTGTATCTATTCCTTCCTGATGTGGTGGATGCAAAGATATGCTTTCTCTTGGGTGAAATTTACAAGCACGTTTTCCTCCTTGACAGGAACAAAGAGCCACAAATATTTCCTAAGGGGAGAAAAAGGCTTCCAGATGCAAGGCTCCAAATGTGAGTTTTTTTGTGGGTTTTTTTTCTCTTTCTTTTGGCATTTTTAAAGTTTAATAATTACACTGGACATATTTATCCAGAAGAAGGTCCACAGTTTTCATCCTAACAAGGACTTCACAAAAACCTCCAAAGTCACAAGTACATCTGCATCTCTGATCTTCTTCCTGAAGCAGAGATCTCAGAGGCCTTGCGTTTCAACCCTGACTAGAGCCTGAAGAATATAGGAGAAGGCCCATTTTCCTCTCCTTTTCCTTAGCCATGGTAGCACAGCCCGCAGAATAAGAAAAGGGGTAAGGGGGAAACATTTCTAAATTCTTGAACTCTCAGCAAACTACTTTTAAATTGTCTCTAGTTAAAGGGCTACTGGGAGGAGAATTAAAAATGTCAAGAAGACCTTTCGGCAAACTTTTACAACCCATGGCATAGTTTTATATTTTTAAAACTAAACCATTCTAATTGGTATCATTTTCTATTTTAGGATAGTATCTTCCAGGGCTAAAGAAACCTTTAGTTTATATGACCTATAATCTAAAAATGTTCTGTCACTATGATCAGAATAATTGTGGGAGGTATTTAGCTCACCTGTGGAAAATCACTATCACCCACAACTTCAAAAAAAAAGCTTTGAAGAAATAAGCTACTTATATTTGATTAGAAAAACATTTCTCTTTTTTAAGTGTGGGCAAAGATGAAGACTAAATCCTAAGAAATCTTTTTGGCTATAAATGTCACATTGACTTATAAGCAACTGTGGAGACATTTAATGCAGGTAAATGGCTTTAGTCCATTTTTATTCTAACAGGGACAAAACTCAGGTGCATACGAATCAAATTCTGCTTTAGTGGGTCTGGCGCTAGAGTGATATTCTGCATCTCTAACAAGCACCCAGGGATGGAGACACTGCTGGTCCATGGAGCACACATCACACAGAGAATGTGAGGGACAGTACATCTTCCCTTCCCTCCACCTCCAGTCAAGGTTGAAATGGTGGATACTGTCTCAGTGGGGTGCAAGGTAGTTTAATCTGAGTTATTAAAAAAATTGGCAAATCCTTCTAAGTTCAAAGCCCTAAAGTAGGTGCTATATAGCATTGCATGATACTGTATAATTTAAAGATAATAATCTCTTTAGGTGTACCTGGATGGCTCAGTTGGTTAAGCATGTGCTTTCAGCTCAGGTCATGATCCCAGAGTCCTGGGATAGAGTCCCACATCGGGCTCCTGGCTCAGCAGGGAGTGTGTTTCCTCCTCTGCCTGTTGCTCCCCCTGCTTATGCTTGCTCTCCCTCAAATAAATAAATAAAATCTTAAAAAATATATGATAATCTCTTTAAATTTAACATTTGTGTTCTGATTATCACCTCTGTTACTGTTTCTCCTACACACACTTTATTTTGAAAATTTGCAAACCTGAAGAGTTGAACGCTAATGTAACAACTTTAAATTTAGATTTATCAGTCTTGAACATAGACATATCCATGTATACATATATAATGTAAATTATACATGTACATATATATAACATAATATATAACAAATATATATTCAGCTTATTTTAATGTTGATGGCCCAAGTTGTTTGAGAACAAGTTGTAGGTTTTGGGGCACCTGGTTGGCTCAGTCAGAGGAGTGTGAGACCCTTGATCTTGGGGTCTGAGTTCAAGCCCCATGTTGGGTGTAGATATTACTTAAAAATAAAATTTTAAAGGAAGGAGGGAAGGAGGGAAGGAGGATTAGAAAGAAGGAAGGAAGGAAAAGAAAATAAGTTTCAGGTCTCCAATGTCCTTTATCATGTTGCTATCTTTTGTCTCCATTGACAGGCCAAGCTACAAACTGACTTGTTAACAGAGAGCTTTGTGTGTGCAGGAAACCAAAGCAGCTTGGAGGTTCCCAGACTTTCTAGGATTGGGCTTACAGAGGAGAAAGCAGGTGGTGGAAATTTTCTCTCCACCTTAAAAAACCTTCAGCAGTTCACCCTTATGTTCTAACCAGTCACCCAGCTCTACACCATCTTTAAAAAGCTATGGAATAATCACTCCGGAGACCAACGGAAACAGGGACTCGAAGATGAGTAGTGCAGAAAGATGACTTATTTTGCTAAGCCATATGAAAATAGAAGGTGAGTTTGTTTCTTCCTCAGTGAGTTCACATTTAGCTAATGAATCTTTGTCTACGCTAGGAAAGGCAAAAGTCAGTCTTATTCCAATGCAATTAAAATAATTGCCTATGCAAATATTTTGTGGCATTACAAAAGACATGTTTCAATGTTTGCTTAATCACTTATGTACCCGACTTCGCCTTTTTATTCCAAAATGGCCAAAAATGAGCTCCCTGCAGAAGATCTCTGCAGTCCTTGAGAATTTCCCAGAGAACTACCCTGTGTATTTTCCTGACCAAGTCTAACTAGTACTTCCACCCTAACCTCCCTCCTGCTATCACACTGCTGCCTCCATGGCTTTTGACCAGAGGAAGAGACCCCATGCACTGTGATCCTCTTACTACCTCCCTCCCCCAACTCTGTACCACACACTTCTCTCTCTCTCTACCTCCTACTCTCTCCACTGGTGCTGGGTCACCCACCCCCCATCCTGGTTCTTAGAAGAGTCTACATTCAGATATGGTTTTAAAAAAGGTCTCAAATGACACAGGGTAGAGTCTTACCAATATACCCAATTTACGTTCCAAAACAGAACATTAAAATGTTCCTACTTGGGGCACCTAGTTGACTCGGTGGAGTGGTAAAGCGTGCAATTTGTGATCTCAGGGTCGTGAGTTTGAGCCCCACACTGGGTGTAGAGATTACTAAAAAAATAAATAAACTTTTTAAAAAATTAAAAACTAAAATATTCCTGCTTAAGCAGCTGCACTAGATTACTTTCCTGCATTCAGTTCTTTCCCAAGGGCAAAAATAGCTTGATTAAAAAAAAAAAATCACAAAATCCAGTTTCTATCCAATAATGCAGAAACCATGTGCCCCCTCCAAACAACAGCCTAGGTACCTCTAGAAAGCTCTTTGCTGCAATTACATAAAGTTATCCCAGGTCTCTCTTATATTCTGCAGTGGTTGTCTCCTGAGTTCCACTGCTCAGAACTGGTATATGGCCCTCAAGTCTACACCTCACTCAGAGTGGCTTTAAAAGGAACTTCCCAAAAGAAACACATTTCACATAAAAGAAAAGCAACATTTTTTTCCTTCTTGTTTATTTTTGATTAAGAAAATCACCCTGAGAATAAATAGTGAATTAACACAAATGACAACAATTTAGAAAAGCTTTTTCAGCAAAGAAACATTTCGGGAGTAGAATAAAAAAAATATTTCACACATAAAAACTCGTCTTGAGGGATGCCTGGGTAGCTCAGTTGGTTAAGCGGCTGCCTTCGGCTCAGTTCATGATCCCAGCGTCCTGGGATCGAGTCCCACATCAGGCTCCTTGCTCAATAGTGAGCCTGCTTCTCCCTCTGCCTGCCACTCTGTCTGCCTGTGCTTGCTCCTGCGCTCTCTCTCTATCTGACAAATAAATAAATAAAATCTTAAAAAAAAAAACAACTCGTCTTGATGATATAGAATTTGAAACTTCTAAAACTTACAAAATAAACCTGTTAGCATATAATTTGGATTCCCACTGAGGTAAAAATAGACAAGAAAAGTTTGAAGAGGATCATATCCTTCTGTATTGGATTTTTACATATGCTAGAGAAACACAGCACTAAAATTCCAGCCACTGCCTTATTCATAAGAATGCACCCTGAGATGTTATAATGCTCCCTTGCTGATGTTTTCTTTTCAGCCAACTTGATCAACACTATAGCAAAATGGTTCATGAATTTGGGATAAAATAGGACAATATGTCTGACTGTCTTAACAACAGCTGCTTGGCTAACTGTTTTGTAGAAGGCATTGAGTTCCACTAAATGAGGGCTGTGTTTTTATTTTATCCTGGTCAAACCAGTCATCTAGTGCTAAGGCAGCTATCATGGTTGGTTGGCCAGAACTCTAGCCCATATCTGTGAAGGAGGACTCTCGATTGATCATTTTCAGCTAATTGGCAGGAAGCAACTGTTCACGGCCATACAAGGATGTGTATCTTCCAGCTCTGAGCTGCAGCCCATTAATGGTCATGAAATCAATTTAGTGGATTGCATTCAGCATTTTTTAGAAACTGAAATAGAATAAAAAATATTATTAATATAGTAAAAGTAAGCACGGTTTGGTGAAACTCAAGTTTCATCTATATATATACTCATCTATAAATCATTACATATGGATATATAAATATATAATTCTATGTAAACCTCTCTCTATAATACACACATTCTGTGGTTACTCTGGGTAACGTATTTCTCACTGTAAAAAAAAAAATAATTTAAAAGCCATTGTTCTAGCAGTAGTGGGAGAAACCATAACTATCAAATCTTCTTTTACCAATGGAAAACATTTTTTTAAAGATTTTATTTATTTATTTGAGAGAGAGAGAGTGAAGGAGAGTGCACAATCAAGGGACAGAGGGCAGAGGAGAGGGAGAAGCAGGCTCTCACTGACCAGGACCCTGGGACTCTTTGACCTGAGCCAAAGGCAGATGCTTAACCAACTGAGTTATTCAGGCGCCCCTTATGGAAAGCATTTTTAAGAGATAACAAACAACCATTCTCTTTGTTCAGCCTTGGATTGTGTTCCAAACACACTACTTTCCTCAACAGGTTGTGAAAACCTCACAAGTAACCTGCAGACTCTGTCTGCAAAACTATGATGTCAACATTCCCCAAAGCACCATGTCTTAACACCTTCACTCCTAGAACACACAAGAGAAATGGCATTCACATGAGCCGGAACCACACAACCTTTGGCCATGTCTGGATTTCCCAGCTGTGGCCGAGATAAGGTCTTGGTCATGTGATAGGCCTTCAGAACTCTCTGTAACTTTGTTTTCTTCTCTCATTCAAAAAAGCACAATAGAAAATAGAAATAGCAATAGTAATAGAAAATAGTGACAGTGGCCGGGATACTTGAATCCACTCTAATACTTTAAAAAGAGAGAGAGAGTAAATCATCTGCAAACTTCAATTTCTTATAACCCTTATTAATAACAAAGACTGGAGACGCCTCACCACCTTGTCATTGACAAAATGTAAGAGCATTGCTATGGAGAGCTGAGGGTGTTCATGTCTCTCTCTCTCTCTCTGTTTATCCACAACTGCTCTTGGTTTTCCATATAACTGGCCAGTTTAGTATCTTTTGAAGAGGACAGCTAGGCACCAAAAACAAAGGAGCATACTCTAGGAGTAGTGTCTAATTACTGTCAGAACAGGGAACCGTCATGATTAAGAAAGACTCCAAAAGTTCATTAGCGTGAATGACTTTACCTTAGGTCCCTTCTTTTCTGGGTTAAGATCATTTATGAAACATATTCATCTTCTTCCCTGATTTTCCCTCTCTTTCGGTTTAGGGCTTTGGATAAAGACCAGGTCTGTGGTTGGAAGGTTTGGGGGTGATGGAAATGCAAAGAGTAGATCATAATAGGTGACAAATCCCTGTACTTTAGAACTCAAACTCCATCTTTCTTTGATGGGAAATGGAAATTTGGGGAGTTGAAAGGACTTGTCAAGAGTCATGAGGCTTCCTAGAGGCAAAGACAGTGGAAACGTCCTGGCACTGAGATTCCCCAACAGTAGCCTTTCTCTGGGGGGTGGACTAGGCCCCAGCCTGCTTGATTTATTAGCAGCCCTTTCTACTGACAATAGTCGTGCCTCTCAGAGTGAGGAGTGTCAGGCCTTGTGGCTACATTTGGAAAAGAGGTAACAAAGGGAAAATTTTGAGGCACTAAAGAAGTGCTACTTAATTTATTCATTTAGTGAACTCCAGTTTAAGTCACAGATGCACAGGATGCAAAGATGGATAAGACCAAGCCCTCTCTCGTAGAGTGTATACCATAGCACAGAAGAAGATCACATATGCACTTAATTATGAGACAATACTGGGAGGTTATAATGGTGGAATAAACCAGGGCCATATCTAAACAGAAGTTATGGTGACTTTTGCCTGGACTTGAGCAGATGTAGGGATTTTGGGATATGTGTGGGTATTGGGGGCTCGTGCAGAAACCAGGTCAGTCGTGAAGAGAAGCGATTATGTGAGAAGTCCAGTTGGAGAGGCCCAGGTGGTCTTGCCAC
The DNA here is from genome assembly GCA_003697995.1 of Taxidea taxus jeffersonii. Classification (NCBI taxonomy): domain Eukaryota; kingdom Metazoa; phylum Chordata; class Mammalia; order Carnivora; family Mustelidae; genus Taxidea; species Taxidea taxus. The sequence goes on along the minus strand of ML104016.1, from coordinate 38,628 downwards.
AGAGTCTCAAACTTTCATGTGGGACTCTTACTAGAACGGAGATTGTCATTCAGAAGCCAGAGGGTGAAGCCCGAGATTCTGCATTTCTAACTAGATCCAGGTGGTTCCCTTGCTGCTTCTCCACAGACCACACTGTGAGGAGCTGAGGTTTAGGAAAATGAGAGGAGAGAGTTTTCATCGCAGCCCTATCTCCTGTAATTGGTGGTATCTGGGTAAATTCCTGAGCCTCCGCTTCCTTACCTGTAAGACTGGCCATAATGTTATATACCTTGCACCTTGTAGAGATTGAATGAGAATGTAAGCACAGTGCTCAAGACAAAGTAAAACTCAATTAAAACGAGTTCTTTTCCTATTGTTTTAGAATTACACAATATAATTTGGCTCCAAAAAACAAGATTCACGTAGAAAGCCCTCTCATATGAATCCATTCAAACTCTCATAACCCTTTTTCAAAGTAAATATCCCTGATATGTATTTGTTTTTACAGCAAATTAAGGCATTAAGATTTTCCCTGAGGCAATCACAAAACAATGGCCAAGTCAGATAAGAATGCAGGAAGTATTATGCCTAGTCCCATAACCTAACCAGTAACCCACTCAACCTTGTCTTTAATGAAGTAATGTGGTAAATGGGTGAAACGTGGGAAATTTTGGAACTTCCCTATATATCCAAGGGAAAAGGCCCTACAATCATGTGGTTTCATAAACCTAAACTTTATATAATATATTTGGAAATTAGATAATCTGAAGTAAACAGTAACCACATTTGCGAAGGGTTTTCTTGGATCTTTTTCTTACATATCAAGACATTGAACCTCAGAAAAATTGTGAGTCGGGAAGGTCAGATATTTTCACCTGTTTTACAAATGAGGACACCGAGGCCCTGAGTGGTGAAGTGACCGCTTCGCTATCCTTTAGGTTTTTTTGTTTTTGTTTTTTAAGATTTATTTATTTGAGACAGAGTGTGCATGCTCACACGTTGGGGGTGGGGCAGGGGGAGAGGAGCCCAAGCAGCCTCCCTGCTGAGTCCAGAGGGAGCTCAGTCCCAAGACCTTTAAGGTCAGAACCTGAGCGGAAACCAAGAGTAGGCAGGCACCCCTGTATTTAAGTTCTTAAGGAACAGAAAGCTATGGCCCAGTATGGCTCGCCTCCAAGGAATCTGTTTTTGTTTGCCAGGGGTGGGAGGTGAGCACAAGAGGGAGGTGGGAGTAAGAAGGTAGGGGTTTGTGTTGAGGGTGGGCAGCAGAGCAGAAAAGATTTCCCGAGAGTGGAATATGGCTTTTGCCTTCTGGTCAGTTGTGGCATTAAAGACTTAGTGCCTGTGCTCACAGCTCCAGTTTGTTGGGCTAGAGTTAAATAAATCACATTGGAGGGGGAATGAAATCTCATGTGAGATTTTAAAACTCTTTGGCAAATTCACAAGGAGCATTTTTGGGATTCGCCCAAGTTTTTTCTTGATTTCAATATGCCTTTTTTTTTGGCTTCAGTTTTTTCCTGTTTTCTCTATTTTTTCTGATAAAATTCCAATTTGAGGAAGTTGGCAAATTATGAAAACACTTATATGAAATTCAAATTTCCTTCTTCCTGTATGTATTTCAATATTTATTAATACCTGGGAAGCATAAAGTTGTTTTAATGAGGATCATTTAAGTAATGGGATTGGTGCTTTAAAGGCAGAATTGCTATTTTGTACATGATGACAAGTCATTTGGATTCTTTTTTTTTTCTTCAGATGAAATTTGAGTGTCCTACTAAAATTGAAAAATGAAAAAAAGTGTAAGTAATACTTTAGGAAACTTTATAGCACAGACCACTAGATGATAATGTAGTTTATTTGACATCCTACTACCAAATGATCTTTAGTTACTAACTTTTAGACTCATTGATCATAGATGTTTATAAAAATAACACAAAGGGACAACAAGATTCATTAAACAAATACACTTGATAAATGTTGCTTGGCCACAGCTGAAACCATGATAGAGAAGCTCCGCCCTTAAGAAGCAGACATTCCAGTACTTTCTGAAATACTTCTTTTTTTGTTAAGATTTTTATTTATTTGAGAGAGAAAGAAAGAAGAAGCAGGGGGGAGGGGCAGAGCGAGAAGCAGACTCCCCACTGAGCAGAGATCCCAATGTGGGGCTCAATCCCAGGACCCTGAGATCATGATCTGAGCTGAAAGCAGATGCTTAACTGACTGAGCCACCCAGGTACCCTCTCAAATATTTCTGATCATGAATAATTTGTTCATATCTTTGGAGTTGAATATTTTGTTGTATCTAAAAAAATTATAAATCAGCAATTGATTATAATATGCTAAATGTGATCCTTCACTTTGTATTAAAGAGTCCTTGAAGGAGGAACCATATCTCAGCCAGCCTTTTATATTTCTGTAATGACCAGCCGAGTGCTTTGCTTATAACAGGCATTCAGTAAACACTTGTGAATTCAAGTTTTTGGATGGAATTATTCAGAGAATTTAATAAACTGACTGCATTAAGTACCAGAATTTATTAGATAAACAGATATTTTTCATCCTAAATTCTGTGTTGCTTTCCGGGATCAAATATGAGACGGAGGTGAATAGGGCATCGATCTGTTTGAACGCATATAAATCATCCTTTTCTAGCTTTAAAGAGGTAAGAACAAAGCTATTTGAACATTTTTTTTCCTCCTATAATGACAGCTCTGGCCCTTGTCATTGGCTCATGGTTGTTACAAAGCAGTAAAATCTGGTCAAAACAACACAGGTGCCTACAGATCAGCACATGTCAAACCTCAAATCCCAAATAGGTTATAAGAGTCATAAGGTTGGATTTCCATAAGCTTGACATATAGGAATTCCCTACAATCCCAAATAGTACTCACTGGTAGAGTGAGTGCTTTAAATGAACTTGCCTATCTCAAAAGCATCAAATATCCAGATAATAGAAGGGCTTATACCCTCCCTGATAAAAACAACTATCTCTGTGGAGACTGTGACCCTCTTCTAATCTAAATATGAAGCTTGAAGCCTAATATTAGCTTCAGTTACTTGTCCATTTCTTCCAAGCCCTATATGGATCTGACAAATGATATGATTTCTTGAAGCAAGGATTATTAGGATCATATTTTGTAACAGTACTGACCCTACAGACTTTATTCTCTTTTAAATTCAGCACATTTCCATCTCTTTTGTCACCATTGCTCAAATAATTTAATAAAATTAAGCTGGTTTATCTGGATCCCAATAAAATATAAGTAACAACGCAGGCTTTCCTACCTTGCCCAATGTGCTGAGGACTGACCAGCTGTAACAATTCACAGTTCTTATTTGGGGAAGAGTCATAGGTGGTGGCCATTGACTCTAAGCCCATCCAGCATATCTAAAGCATCTTGAACAACGAGTGGCGTGCTGGTAAATGTTTAACAACCAACTCCGTGAAAAGGAAAGGAAAGAACCCTGATTTATAGTGTTTGTTGATTTCATGGTACAACTTCTCCCACTGTAGCTGTTTTCAGGCTGACAATGTGAACTCTTGGAAGCCACTCTTGGGAAGAGGTGCCACAGTGGGCTCTCGCCACTTGGTAGGTGTGACTCCATCACACCGCTCAGTAAAAAAAAGCACAAAATGCATCGTCTTTTCACAAAACGGCTAAAAAAGATTTCAAGGTCTGATCTGATACAATGATCGACAGAAAGGCATTCCAAGACGTGTCTCAAGATACAAAGCCCTCACGAAGTTAGAGGGATGACATTTCATGGACCCAGAAGTCATGAAGAAAGTTCAAGACCTCAGCTTTGGTAACAGAGTTAAGTGTTACTATTTTTCTTTATCAAGATATTATCACACAATGTTGTATGATTTTGATGGGTGGACCTTCACTCATCTTAAGGGTAGAAAGTGTATTATTCCTTGTTGTCAGGGAATACGTATTTTACAGATGTGTTTTTTTGTAAGTAGAGTTTATTCCTCTAATCAAAATGTTTAAATATTATTCTAATTGCATTGAATTAAAAATTTGAGAAAATACAGCAATTCTCTGACTTCTTAGAAAATGTGTAATATGATGATGGCTTCACATTTCCTGGTTTTTCGTTTAGGACATTAAGAAAGACCTTAGACCGATCTGTAAAACTCTGCAGTGCACTGAGGAGTTATTTAAATAAATTGAGCCGCAGGGATCCCCCATTTACTGTTGTGTGCTCGAGTATTTAGGTTGGCTTTTTATATTTCTCCTTTTGCTTGAGCCTTTGCACCTGCTGTGAGCTGTCACTTGCTGTCTGAGTGACGGCCTCTGGTTCTTTCACTGTCTCCTTCCCATTTCTAATTTGCTGCTTCCAACCTGCTGAGGGCTAGGAAACAAAGCAGCTAGCCCACCTTCTTTTGCCTTATGTATTGGATAGACTCAGAGAGAGGGCCTGGGGGAGTTAAAGAGCAATGATTCCCATACATCAATTCTGACAGCTAGTTTCCCTACTGGAACTGAATCTGTACATTTCCTAAGACAAAGGGGAAAGGTACCAGTGTGGTTCTTGTCCTGTACCCTTGACGTTGGAGCTGAGATTTATACTGGCCAAAAATTCACTAAGATATTACTATTTTCTCTCATCTTGCAACACCTTGAAATATTAAGAGTGTCTTTTTTCCTATCTCAGGACGTCACAAAGAATAGACCCATCCCACTCTTTGGAGTTGGATTCCGGACATGACATCTGTCCCCTCTGCCCCTCCTATTCAGAGTTCTCAATCGCCTCTAAATTGTCATCTGTACTCACACAGGGAAAGACAATTCGGCCTACAACTTGGGATCTTTCTTCTCTAGCCTTCCCCCTCCTCTAGCCACCGTAGGTAAACCTTATGCACAGGAATGTGTAGATCTTAAGTGTACGATTCAATGAGCTTGGATCAAGGTATACATCCAAATATCCATCATCCCAATGATGATATCAAACATTCCATCATCCCAGAGAGTTGTCTCGTGTCCCTTCCAATCAGTTCCCACCCTTCACAGGCAGTCCCTGTTCTGATTGCTTGTTTCTGAGTTTTGTCTCTGACTTCTTTGACTCAACTTGGAGTTTTGGGGATTTAGCCATCTTGTTGTACATACTAGTGGTTCATTCCTTTTTACTGCTGAGTACTACTCCAGTGTATACAGACACCACAATTTGCACATCTGTACTCCTGGTGATGGACACCTGGGTTGTTCCTAGTTTGGAACTATTATGAAGAATGCTGCTGTAAATATTCTTGGATAAGTCTCTGTGTGAACATTTTTTTTTCATTTCTTTTTTTTATCTCTCCTAGGGCAAGCATCTAACAATGGAACTGCTGGGTCATAGAATAGGTGTATAATTAACTAAATTTTTTTCTCAACATCTTTTTTTTAAGATTTTTTTTTTCATTTGTTTGACAGAGAGAGAGACAGCAAGATCAGGAACACAAACAGGGCGAGTGGGAGAGGGAGAAACAGGCTTCCCACCAAGTAGGGAGACAGATGCGGGGCTCAATCCCAGGACCCTGGGATCATGACCTGAGCTGAAGGCAGATGCTTAATGACTGAGCCACCTAAGTGCCCCTTTTCTCAACATTTTTTAATGAAAAATTTCAAATATACAGAAAAAGTGGAAAGAGCTATACAATGAACAACCGTTTTCTAGTACCTAGCCCCTAAATTCTACAAGTAGCATTTTGCTAATTCACTTTATCCCCTATTGCATATCTATTCCTCTATTTACCCATTAATTCGTCATCTTTTCTGATGCATTTCAAAGTCAGTTGCAGACTTCAGTCTACTTCTAAATACTTCAGCATGTATCTTGCTGACTCGAGTTCAGTACTCATTTATAGATTTTTTAGATATAATTTATATACTGTGATAAGCACCGATCTTAAATGTGCTTTTGATGAATTTGGGTAAATATGACCCAAACTCTTACCAAGATACAGAACATTCCCATCATGCCAGCAAGTCCCCTCAAGAGAGTTCCCTCTTTTCACTTAACCCCCACACTTTCGTTCACCATATGCAACCACTGTTGGAATTGTTTTATCCAAAGTTAGTTTTGCCTATTCTAGATCTTCATATAAGTGGAATCATATCATGTGTACTCTTTGGAGTAAGGCTTCTTTGACTCAGCATAATGGCTTTATGTTGTATATATAAGGAGTTATTACTTTTTCTTTTTTCGCCAAAAAAACAGATATACCACACACTTGTTTAGCTAGTCTTTTGTTCATGAACACCTGGGCTGTTTTCAGTTTGAAGCTATTATGAGTGAAGCTGTCATAAATATTTTCTTTTTTAAAAATTTTATTTAAGTAATCTCTACACCCAACATGGGGCTTCAACCCATGACCCCAAGACCAAGCGTCCCATGCTCTTCCAACTGAGGCAACCAGGTGCCTCACCTTTTTTTTTTCTGTTATAAATACTCTTATTCAGACCTTTGTTTTCATTTCTCTTAGGTAAATACCTAAGACTAGAATTATTAGGTCAGAGAGTAGGTGGGACTGTATTTAAAGTGGTTCTTCCATTTTACATACCCACCAGCATGTATGAGAGTCTCAATTGTTCCAGACCCTCACCACACTTGGTAAAGTCAGTTTTTTAAAATTTAGTTAGTCTGATGGTATGAAATGATGTCTCATTTGTGGTTTTCATTAATATGTTCTTGGTGGCTGATGATATTGGCTATGTTTCCAAGGCCATTTTGGTTATCTGTACATCCATCTTCCTTTTTGAAGTGGTTTCCCATTTTAAAAATGGAGTTTATTTTTTATTATTGGATTATATTGGTTCTTTATATATTCTGTCAGACATACATTTGTAAATATTTTCTACCAGTCTGTGACTTGTCTTTTTATTTTTTTAACAGTGCCTTTCGAATAGCTGTTTTCATTTTGATGAAGCCCAATTTATTACTTTTTTATGGTTAACACTTTCTGTGTTGTATTTAAAGGAAACACTGCCAATTTCAAGGTTGCAAAAATTTCTCTGTTCTCCTCTGTTAACATTACAGTTTTAGCTTTTACATTTAGCATGGTGATTTTCAAAGCCTTTTCTGAAGTCCCGAAAACACTAGCAGTACATGTATTGGTAAGATACAAAAGTGAGAACCAATAACTAAGTTCATTATCTTCATCTTAAATCTTCTTGATTCTCTCTTGAACCATTTGCTTATAATTGTAAATGCTACTCAAATCGTTGTTGTTGTTGTAAACAACAAGAAGGAAATCGTGTCTCCTCATTCCTAACACCAGGAGAAAATTTATTTTGTAGTCCTGTTGATCTGTTGGATGAATGCTTCCTGGTTTGTGAGCTGAGCCAGAATGGGAGTCCACAGGGTAACAATATGCAATACATTGCAAGGCAGGATGTTTCAGGCACGGTGCCCCAACAGCTGTTGTGTAGCTAGTTTGCCTACTTTGAGTAGCAGAATTTTCTCTTTCGTTCATTTTTTAAAAGATTTTATCTATTTATTTGAGAGAGAGAGAGAGAGCACAAACAGGGGGAAGGGCAGAGGGAAAGGGAGGAGCAGACTCCCCCTGGAGCATAGAGCCCTTACATGGGACTCGATGCCGGGACCCTGTGAGATCATGACCCGAACTGAAGTCAGGCGCTCAACTGACTGAGCCACCCAGGCACCCCCGCGTAGCAGAATCTTGATTAAAATTGTCAAAGACTCCTGGATCAGCTGTGTATTCTTAATATAATCTTAATATTTGGAACCTTATGAAGTTTTATTAACTGACAGTGGTGACAGTACACTGTCACCACAGTGCATGCACACACACGCGTACACGCGTGTTCATAGTAAAATACACGGACTATTTCTTCCACAAGGTCTCCAGCCTTCCTTACTGACAAAATGGAAAAGACTTTCAAGAATCTCAGAGACTTTTCTCTCTTTGGGCAGCTTTGTTTCCCATGATGCCAGGTCTGCACTGTCTGTTGCTCCTTCATCATGCAGTAGTGGCGGGGGGACAATGGCTTCCTTGTGTTCAGACACTTAACACCAGTGGCAGAGAGGGTTCTGGCTGTCTCTATGCAGGTGCTCCAAGCTCAGGTTTTTCACTTTTCTTTTTTCTTTTTGACTCTTTACCAACCTCTATTCCATAACTCAAGCTAAGCTCATATTAGTCTCACAGAGCAAAAGGAGGTCTCCTGTGCCTCCTGCATACCCCACCCAATTCCTGGGGCCAATTGTGGCTTTTGGTCCCCAGAACAGCAGCTAGGTTCTTGAGTTCTTCTTTACCCTTTTGCTCACGGTCTTTAAATGATGTCAGTGAGAGGGTTATGTACTTCAGTTTGGCTGCTGGTAGAAGACAGTCTCTAGATATTCGAGATTGAGCAGGTTTGAGAGAGTTCTTGGACATCGGTATTCTGAGTCTTGACTTTTATTTTTTTTATTTTTATTTTTTAAAGGATTTTTTTTTAAAGATTTTATTTATTTATTTGTCAGAGAGAGAGGGCAGGAGTGAGCACAGGCAGACAGAGTGGCAGGCAGAGGCAGAGGGAGAAGCAGGCTCCCTGCTGAGCAAGGAGCCCGATGTGGGACTCGATCCCAGGACGCTGGGATCATGACCTGAGCCGAAGACAGCTGCTTAACCAACTGAGCCACCCAGGCGTCCCTGAGTCTTGACTTTTAACACCCTTTTGATTCAAGTGGCTTTGCCCCTCATGTGTTCCAGTTAATTCCCAGAGGACATAGCCTCCTTCAACTAGTAGGATTTGCTTAAAATAAGATAAATATTTAATTAAAAATACATTTCCGGGGCGCCTGAGTGGTTCAGTCGTTAAGTATCTGCCTTCAGCTCAGATCATGATCCCAGGGTACTGGGGTTGAGCCCCCTGTCAGGCTCCCTGCACCACGGGAGACCTGCTTCTCCCTCTCTCTCTACTTGTGTTCCCTCTCTCTCTGTCTTTCTTTTCTCTCTGTCAAATAAATAATATATATATTTTTTTTTAATTATTTCCATCTTTTAAATTTTTTTTTTTAAGATTTTATTTATTTATTAGTTAGAGAGAGAGCGAGCACAGGCAGACAGAGAGGCAGGCAGAGGCAGAGGGAGAAGCAGGCTCCCTGCCGAGCAAGGAGCCCGATGTGGGACTCGATCCCAGGACGCTGGGATCATGACCTGAGCCGAAGGCAGCCGCTTAACCAACTGAGCCACCCAGGCATCCCTATTTCCATCTTTTAATAAATAGGACTCCCAAATAATCAATTGAACTAAAATTTTAACTTTTTAACAGTTGTTTCAGCTTCTTACCAGCAGTCTTTATTGAGATGCCTACTACTTTAAATTATGCAACCGTTAGTAATTCTCACTCCACAACTGGTTTAGCTTAGTCTAAAAATATGGACATTTAATTATACCAAAGTCAGTAAATACAACCGTTTTTTTGCATGAGAATTCTTGGGAAAACATTTTAACCACCGAAAATATCATTAATTTAAAAACTAATTAGACTAAATAAGATTTGGCAAGTTCCACCCTAAAGATGAATCGCTCATATTTTTCTTAATTTGTTCGTGCACGTTACCATGGAGATGGTGAAGTCAAAACACACAAGCCAGTGTATTGTTCAGCTCTGCACTTCCTACTATAGATTTGATTAAGTAATTCTGGCCTACTCATGTTGAGAATCTGAGAACATAGCATTGTTTTTTTGTAAAAACATGGTCAGCATTCAGATGTGATCAATAAGGCAAGAGGAATTCGATCTTATTTGTAATCTTTGCTCCTTCTAATGTGATAAAATAAGAAGGAGGTAAATTGCTTCCTTCAATTAGTTATTTTTGTGGTAAAGGTAATGCCTCTGATTCATTCTGCAGAACAGTGGGGCTTGATCTTGTAAAAAAGGCTGAAAAAACTGCTTCTTTGGTGAATGAGGCAGGTGTCCTTTCAGACTAACGCACCAAAAAAGGCTATTTGTAGGCTCATTTCCTTTGCAGATGCCTTGAATATTATTCTCCATCTTCCTGTCCTACATTATACTTAGAACAATAAGAAAATGCACCTCCTTTTCAGGAAGGTGTGTTTGTGGTCTTGTGATTTTTTTTCTTTTTTTTTTAAGATTTTATTTATTTGTTTGACAGACAGAGATCACAAGCAGGCAGAGATGCAGGTAGAGACAGAGAGGGGGAAGCAGACTCCTTGCTGAGCAGAGAGCCCAATGAGGGGCTGGATCCCAGGACCCCGAGATCATGTATGGTTTTGTAATTTTGCTTTTTGAGACCAACTCGTGATGTGCTTCTGCTCTCTTATGGTAACGTTGCTTTGCTCTCCCCTGGAGCTCACCTAGAAACTCAAGATGTTATGACCTCTATATTCTATTTCTTTTGCCCTTAAGACTGGCAGAAGAGCCATTCCTAACGCTTTCATGGAACCCATTTCATGAAGGATGTCACCTGCAGCTTAGCAAAGATAGGTTCTGCCCACACAACAGTCCCTTTTCTGGCAGTTCATGAGGACATAGAAACAAAAATGCCTTAGATTTGCTTTGTTTTGTTTTTTAAGTGAATTAAGTCTGAATCCCAGAGAATAGTCAGAGACCATCCTGTTGGGCCCTCTCCCCATCACTAGGAAAACTAAAGTGATCCTCTTTAGGACATTACTTTCTTTATATCCCAACACTCCTGGGGAATTTCGAAGCTGACCAATAGTAACAGTCTGGCTTCCTAGCCAGGGTTTTATTCAGCAACGGTCAGGTCACTCAGGCAGCTGAATAATTCCAGTCCTTTTCTAAAAATGTTCCTGCTGCACCAAACAATGAAATGATTTCATCGCGAGTACAGAGAAGCATCACTCTTTAGGTTTTCCTGCTTGACTCTGTATGGAAAATATTCCAAAAATAGCTCATTAATGTATTTCTTTCCGATATTTAAAACATGAATATTTAATCTGATAATTACCTGTCCTCCCAGTAGAAGAAAGATGGGTACAATTTCTAACCAAGTCATAGAGTACGATGCGACCTCTGCGATCGCAGTCACAGAAACGCTCTTTCTCTCAGAGCCCTGAACTCGGAGCATATACCAGATGTCCGTGGCACACATCTCAGCCCTGGTTACTCTGTAAATACCAGCTTCGAGAGTGAGCTCATGGGAAAGGAACTATCCGTTCTCAGCAGCCCAGTAGATGGTGTGTTGGAGAGCTCAGAGCTGAAACGGGCCTCCTCCCCCCTGCCACCCCCCACCCCCTACCCCTCCAACCCCCATCTCGCTGCTTTGGAGGTGGAGGGCGGGGGGGGGGGGGGGAGACTGTTCCTCTGCCTCGGGAAACTTTGGCCCTCCCCTCCAAGGAGAGCCGGGACAGATGGGCAGTGTACTTGACAAGGAACCCCTGAACCCTGGCTTCAACGCCCTTCTCCTGTACTTTAAAAGCAGTACTGTATTTTTTAAGTGTTGGAACTGGCAGCTTTGCCGGTCACTGGCTTCAGTGAACAATCCTCCATTCAAATCCAGCAGCCCCAGCCCAGATCTAGGGGAAAGCCGTGCTGAAGGACACAGAGGGAGGCCTCTCTGCCCTCCACCGTGCGGAGGGCGAGGGTTATGTCAGGCGCCCCAAAGATTCCAGAGGGGGGATTTCAGCGGAGTTCTCATACAGCAGCTATTATACCAGTTTCACAAGGAGGATTTACAAACTGGAAGAAAAAAAAAAAAAAGACGATGAAGAAGTTTACCTTAGTTGGCTTCCTTTTACTGGTGCCACCAAGGTCTGAGCCTCCCCAAATCTCCTCCAAGCGGGAGGCCTGTTTCCCTCCCTCACTGGAGGCCTCTTCAGCCAGGCCAGATTTTGTAGTACTAACATTTCTAAGTAAACAGCAGAATAAAATGTCCCTTTTAAAGGAGCCAGTGCAGAGAGGAGGTGAGGGAGGGTTGTTAGTTGCAGTAAGGCAAGGAAAGACAGAAGAGCAAAACAGGAGGAAGAAAGGTGAAGTATCTGCTGATGGGTTTAAGTCCTTTAAGATGAATGGGGTCGGCTGAGTCTCCTAGGTGCTCATCCACTAGCTGCCCATGATGGCAGTACCTTCCAGCACACCCAAGTACATGCACACAGGCACGCATACTCCCCTGGTCAGCCCACATCACTCAACCTGAATCCTTGATGCATTTCTCAGAGCAGCTATAACAAAGTGCCAGAAATTGGGTGGCTTATGGGGTGACTAGATGACTCAGTCTGTTAAGCGTCTGCCTTCGGCTCAGGTCATATTCCGGGGTCCTGGGATGGAGCCACACATCTGGCTCCCTGCTCAGTGGGGAACCTGATCCTCTCTCTCCCTCTGCCTCTCCCCCAGCTTGTGCTCTTTGTCTCACCTTCTCTCTCAAATAAATAAGATAAAATCTTTAAGAAAGAAAGAAAGATAGAAAGGAAGGAAGGAAGAAAGAAAAAGAAATTAGGTGGCTGAGAACAACAGAAAAGTGTCCTTCTACAATTCCGGAGACTAGGAGTCCAAAATCAAGGCCTTGGCAAGGCCAGGCTCTCTCTGACAGTTCTAGGGGAGAATCTTCCCTTGCTTCTAGCTTCTGGTGTTCGCCAAATATCAACCCTGCCACATAACCATCTTCCCCATAAGTCCTCACCCCATCTTCCCTCTGTGTGTCTGTCTCTCTGTGTAGGAATTTTTCCTTTTGATGAGGACGCTGGTCCCCTCAGATTAGGGCCCACGCCTAATGGCTTCATTTCAATTTGATTAGCTCTGTTAATCACTCTGTTTTCGAGTAAGGTCCCATTCTGGGGTACTAGGGATTAGGACTTCAACAGATCTTTTTTGGATGACACAATTCAACCCATAACAGGCCCACATTTGCGAAGCACCTCCCACTACTTTGTGTTTAACCTCCTCAAAGGTTGTTCAGGGTAGCATGGCAGGGAAGAAGAACTTCTCAAGGGAGATGAACCTCTAGGTCAGGGTACTGGGACAAACAGGGGGAGACTAGTTTTTCTAGTATGCTGGGATGTAGACTTAAAAGCATCAGGAAGGAACAGACCTCTTGTCTCTTGGGGACTCTGTGTACCAGGCCTGTATCCGGCACTTTTATGATCACCTTGTGTCTTAAACAGCTGGATCACCCACTTCATTTTCACTTTGCCTTTTCCTCAAATGCCCCTTGAAGGTTTTTGCCGCATAGAGGACTATGGATATGCTTTAGTAAGTAACATTACCCCGTGGTACACCTGGGTGGCTCAGTTGGTTAAGCGTCTGCCTTTGGCTCAGGTCATGATCCCAGGTCATGATCTCAATCCTGAGATTGAGTCCCGCATGGGGGGGTGGTCCTTGCTCAGCAGGGAGCCTGCTTTTCCCTCAGCCTGCTGCTCCCTGCTTGTGCTCTCTCTCTGTGTTAAATAAATAAATAAATAAAATCTTTTTTAAAAAAAGAAAGAAAGAGAAAATAACATTACCTGGACAAATTCTTAATTTTGTAGATGAAGAAACTGAGGGCCAGAGAGGCCAAGTGATCTCTCCCAAGTTGCACAACTTATTGCTGTCAGAATAGGGCTAGAATCCAATTTGATTGACTCCCACTCCATCAGTCTTTGTTTCAATGTTGCCTTCCTATTTGACTGGACATTATTTGCAGGTAGGAAATAAATTCAACCTTATATTACTCCTACTCTTCTACAGAGATGAAATCAAACAACTTCTTAATTGTTTGTCCCCAGGACGGGAGCAAAGTGCATATGACTGGAGTATAAGACATATTTCTTGTGCCAGAATAACCCTGCCCTTACTGGGGCCTGTGTGGAAGATGGAAATTCAGAGAGACATGGATTAGATCCTGCCTTGAAGGTGTTCATTGTCTTATAGAAGATTCAGAAATGTAAGCAATTAATCAAGCTCTAATGGAATAAATGTCACAAGAAAGATTTTGAAGAAGTCTAGAGGGAGCATGGCAATGGCTAACAGTCATATGGGTCCCATGGACAAGTTTATCAGGCACGGTCAGTGGAGTGGGGTGGGGGGGTGGTGTGGCGGGGGGTCCAGGAAGGTTGGTCCAGGTTTGTGATGGCTGACTGTGTAGGGTCCTTGGGGCAAACAAGTCATGAGTGTCAAAATAGGAGAAAGGAAATGTAGGTTGGAGCCAGTTCCTTAAGATTTTTCATGCAATACTAAATCATTTAGACTTTGTCTATGGGTAACAAAGGTCCAAAGTTGGTTTTAAAGCAGGGAAATGACAGGAATCTGATTTCTCCCCTTCAGAAACAGGGAGAAGGTGGGACTGGGACCAAGGAACCCTTGGAAGCACCAAACCTCATGGCCTTCGATACCCAACACTAGTCCAGGGCCTTGGAGCCGAAGCAAGCAACATCAGGGCACACCCCCAACTCCCAGTTGGGTTCCAGATCACACCCTAGGGCTTCCAAGAAAAGTGGAGGTCCGTAGTAAGCACTGAATACCCAGTTTACCTGTGGGAAAATGCAGCTCCAATGCCTCAGAGAAAGCCCCTGGCATGTTGTTAGGAAAGTGTCAGTAGGAGGGAGTCCCTGACATTTCAGAAATCCCTGTCCCACTCTCTTTGTCCTTCTCAGTCTGTGTCGTTAATTTCCAGGCTGTCTCCATAGCAGGGTCCAGGGAGCACCTCAGCATGCGTGTGGGAGTGTATTTCTGGCAGGGCCTCTTGGAGCCATAGGTATGTTCTGAGTTTCATACCCAAGTAAGCTCTGAGTGGTGGACACAGCCACTTTCCTCAGAGGTTAAAAGCAATAAGACCGTCTTTGTGCCTTTGTGGTCTGACTTTTCACAGGCTATTATGAAGGGTTGGGGGGTGGGGTGGGGGAGAGCTTAATCCATATAATTTGCATGTTAATGTCCGGTCTAAAAATATCCACTACGAGAGGAAAAAACACTCTTTAAAATATGCTTCACGGGAACAACATTTCAGTTCTTGTGATCCAACTGCCTAGCAGTAAGGGAAAGGACATCAGCTCATTGCAAATTAATTTCTTTTATTGCAAGCTTTCAGATCCAACAGTACTACTTAGAGTTTGGTAAAACATCATATTTTTACACTTCTTAAACCCAGAGTAGATTAAGGAAGCTCAGAAAGAGATTCTTTCAAAAATTTCCATTCTTCTTCTCCCTGGACACACGTGTCTCAGCACGTGCTGGGAGCCCCAGACTCTGCTGCCCATGGGGGTCCTCCACCTGCCGCCCCCAGTATTTCCTCAGGAGCGGAAATTAAATGGGGATGTGCTTTCGGGTCAGTCCTTTTCATGACAAAAGAAAAGGAATCCATATTTCCATGATCAGATACGTAAGGAATTTTGGATTTATGCGAATCAGGATGCCAACTTCTCCTCCTAAAGGGAGAAACAAAATTTGTCTTTGAGGAAAATAGCACAGGCAGCTAGGAGTTTGGTCTCTCTCCTCTAAAACTTGTCTGAGAGGGAGAGCCCCCTGGGCGTTCCTGCAGGGTGGCCTGAAAGGGACTGCGGTTACCTGCTGAATCACCCTCCCCACATCCTGGCCCTCCTGCCTGCTCCCTGGGGGGTGTCTGCCCTTTTAGTAATGGCCACACTTGCTCAGAGAAAGATGAGGTCACCAGCTGCATGCATGTCAAGGATGGCCAGAGAATGGCCTCTTCACATAAACTGGGTCCACCCTCAGGAGGTAGGAAGACTACTACCCCTTCCTGTGTACTTAACCCAGCAATTCGGGCAAATAATGAATAGAACTTGGAGGTTCTTCATGGCTTTCTTCACAATTTCCATTCCCTTAATGTCTCGCGAAAAGAAAACCTTTCAGGTCTCTCTCTAAGTCTTTAGGGGTGAGGAGGGTAACGCAGGAAGCTTTAGCAAGAACAATTAAACATACAGTGAGAGTGGAAACTAGGGCAAAACAGATCAGGAAATCTGGATTCTGGGTTTAGTCGTCATCTTCCTGTGCGATCTGAGGGCCATCAGTTGACCTCTGTGGAATGTCCTTCTTTTGGGGGATATTGCATTAATTCACAGAGATACGCACTATTGATAAGGGTCATGAAAAGAGAAGGGTGACTTAAAATATTTTCTTAAAGCAAGCTCTATCCCCACTGTGGGACTTGAACTCATGACCCAAGATCAAGAGTCACATCCTTCCTGACTGAGCCAGCAAGGTACCCCCCAGAATAGTTTTTGATAGCAAATACAGAAATGAACTGACAAAAAGGCAGAGGTTGGGAGGTGGAGGAAGAAGGGAATCAGGTCACAGACCAGTGTATAGGAGAAGGGTACAGATGATGAAAGGAATTGTCAGCTCAGAACCAAAGGGAGAAAGCCCAATGTAGTTTTGCCCCAGCTTTATCCAGAGCCAGAATAAGCAATCTTCTGCTGCTAGATCAAAGCATGAGAAGAAGACAAAGCATTTTTGGATAGAAAAGACTTTTTTAAAGACAAGACAGCATGTGAGCATCTTTTTTGAAGCCTTATTGATGCGTGCTTGCTCAAATCCATTGACTTGTCCCTCTTGGCAGATTTATTTGGTGAGAACACAAGTCACCCCAAAGCCACAGTAACCCATAGGGTACCTTTAACTAAAGATATCTATGTTATTGGATTTTTATCCCAAGAAACAGTGGGAATCAATGAGCTTGCTTTCTTCTTCCCTGTTTCAGAGCGATGTGTATTGCTGTCCTCAGCCGGGGTTCTGACCAGCGTGCATGTGTTAGATAATCAAATCAATAAACATTGATGGGACACCCTTTAGATTTTAGGTGTCACTTGAAGACACAAAGAAAATAAGTCACGGACCCTACCCTCAGAAAGAGGCAGATGTGTAAACAAGCAAATTATAACACAGCATCCTAAGTGCCATGACACACTGTGTCCAGGGCATTGAGGAGGAGGAAGTGATTAACTCCTTCTGGGAAAGCTTTGCAGAGAGGACAAAGATATGGGGGCAGAGAGATTTTATTATACAACCTCTTGAATTATTTATAGAAGTGTTATTTCTTTAAATGTGGGGAGGGGAGGGTTTCATGATCAAATAATTTAGACAGGCCCCTTATTGCAAGATTTACTATTACAGGTGTGATTTTAGTTAAGTTTCTTAATCTCTCTGCACTTTTATTGGTTTAATTATAGACTGGTGATAGGAAAACACACCTCATATCATTATTGTGATCAGTGTAAGATATATCTATATATACACAGATACACACTCACACACACACACCTCTAATAAGTGGTATACCCTATTCCCACCCACCAGGAGACAAAATAATTAGGGTTTGGGTTTGATGACAAATAAGCCAAGAAAAAAAATGACAAGGATTTTCCTAGCATTGAAGTGGCCTCTTGAATTCTTTTCTTTCCCAAAAAGAGAAAAAATGTCAGTAGAGAGAACAGAATATCTTTATGGCACATGTCATCTAGCAAAGACACGTTAATAAATGTGTGTCCAGTGAATTCCAAATAGTCTTCTCTGAGATCAAGTTCAAAGATGACATTAAAAATCACCTCCATTTGCATGACAGGATGGGTCAGTGACTGGGGATAAACAGATGACACTGCAGGGTTGTAGATGCTGGATGGAATGAGAGCTTTTGGAATCAGACAGCTTGCTTTTTATTTTGTAAGACCCAGAATGGAAAAATGAGAACTGTTGACAGTGCTTCGTGGAAGTACTCTTAAGTAAACTAGGGATAACATTCCACCAAACCTTTAGCAACAAAACGTTGCTGATTTTAATTGCACTGCATTGGCCTGCTCTAAAAGAAGAGATTTTACATTTTTAAACCTTGCTTTTTTTTTTTAAAAGTCTGTGTATGTATATGTGTATGATGTATTCTCTACACCCAATGTGGGGCTTGAACTCATAACCCCAAGATCAAGAATTACATGCTTCTCTGACTGAGCCAGCTAGGTGCCACTATGAAAGAGTTTAATATTAATAACTTCTATTTTTTTAAAGCCAAATAGCTCAAAGCATTGGCTTTGGGGTCAGATATGCCCAGGAATTGAAATTCCAGCTCTCACTCTTAGGGACAGGATTTTGGACAATTTACTCTCTCTCCCTCTCTCTCTCTCTCTCTCTCTGTGCCCTCATACATAAAATAGAAGCACTATTAACACCAACTTCACAGGAGATCATAGGAGGATTTAATGAGCTCACACATGTAAAGCACATAGCTTAATACCTAGTATGCACAAAGTCTCCAAAATTAGCTCTTCTTATAATTACTGTATTATTCATTCTTGTGAGAGCAGAGAGAAAAAAGGGGTGATTCTTTCTGGAAAGAGAAAGAGTCAGAGATGAATTCACAGAAGAAAAATAGGTACAGTGTCTGCTAAGATGGCTATAATTCTTTTTAAGATTTATTTATTTTTGAGAGAGAGCATACACCCGAATGGAGGGACGGGCAGAGGGAGAGAATCTCAGGAAGACTCCCTGCTGAGTGTGGAGCCCAACACAGGACTCCGTCCCACCTCCCTGAGATCATGACCTGATCCATAGTCAAGTATCGGATACTTA
Source organism: Taxidea taxus jeffersonii (assembly GCA_003697995.1). Taxonomy (NCBI): domain Eukaryota; kingdom Metazoa; phylum Chordata; class Mammalia; order Carnivora; family Mustelidae; genus Taxidea; species Taxidea taxus. Next base: position 20,188 of record ML104016.1, on the reverse strand, counting down.
ACCGACTGAGCCAGGTGCCTCTATAATTTTTTTTTCTTAAAGAAGATAACAAAGTATGGTCAAGAATATGGAGGAAATAGTTTGACATTTCCTCAAAAAGTCAAACACAGAGGTATGATACAACCCAGTAATTCCATTCCTAGGTATACACCCAAGAGAAATGGAAACATATCAACAATAAATCTAGTATATGTATCTAGCAGTTTTATTCTTTTAAAAAATTATTTATTTATTTATTTAACAGAGAGAGAGAGAGCACAAGCAGGGGGAGCAGTAGGCAGAGGCAGAGGGAGAAGCAGACTCCCCGCTGAGCAAGGACTCCCCCCCCCAATGCAGGACTTGATCCAGGGAGCCTGGGATCATGACCTGAACTGAAGGAACACACTCAACTGACTAAGCCCCCCAGGCGCCCACTAGAAGTTTTATTCTTTTTTTTTTTAAGATTTCATTTATTTATTTATTTGTCAGAGAGAGAGAGAGAACACACGCAAGCAGGCAGAGTAGAAGGCAGAGGTGGAGAGAGGAGCAGGCTCCCCACCAAGCAAGGAGCCCGATGCAGAACTCAATCCCAGGACCCTGGGACCATGACGAAGGCAGTGGCTTAACTGACTGAGCCACTCATGCATCCCTAGAAGTTTTATTCTTAATAGCCAAAAAACAGAAACAACCCAGATGTCCATTAACTGATGAAAATATAAACAAAATGGTGACGTATCCATACAATAGAATATTAGTCAGCCATAAGGAGGAACGAAGAACTGATCTATGCTATGACATGGATGAATCCTGAAAAATTACACTAGGTGAGACAAGCCGGTCACAAAAGGCTACATATGGTATGATTCCATTGATACAAAATGTCCAGAGGAAGGAAATCCATGGAGACATAAAGTAGTGGTTCTCAGGGGCTGGGGGAGTGGAGATTAGGTAGTGACTGCTAATGGGTAGAGGGCTTCTTTGTTGGCTCACAGGAATGTTCTAGAATTAGGTGGTGGTGACAGTTGCACAAACTGTAGATGTACTAGAACCACTAAAGTTTACACAAAATTTAAGGTGGGCATTCAAAGACAAACATGGATAGGCCAAGCAAAGGTAGAGGAACAGGGACATCCAGGCTGAAGGAAAACCTAAGGTCAAAGTTCAAAAGCAAACATAAGGTTCATTCAAAACATAGTCAGAACCTGCCTGGTTTCTTTTCTTCCCAATGAGCATGGAGCCTGACACAGGGCTTGATCCCATGAGCCCTATGGCTATGCTACCCAAAGTGTGGCCAGTGGACTGTGGATTGTTTGTTATGTTCTATGGTCCCATAAGGAAAGAAATCATGTTTGAGTGAACTGTAGAAATGTTGGCAACTTGACGCTGCACTTTCAGCGGCCTCTTGTCCTGGGTCAGGATGTGGAGCAGGTGTGGTTCTGCTCTCAGGGTAAGTGATGTGTTGGCCAAGCCATGTGCTAACCCCACACAGTAGGACCACGCAGCTGATCTTGAGAGATGGGAAACTAAACAGCTAGTTCTTCATTTAGTGCAGTTTGAGAAGCACTGTCATATGGGATGCATTACGGGGGTACAGGCTAGAGAAACATGTTGGGGATGAAGTGGGAAGGGCCTCATTAGTAAATTAGTTTGGGCCCCTGTTTGTCCAGAATTTTTTTTTAAAGATTTTATTTATTTATTTGACAGACAGAGATCACAAGTAGGCAGAGAGGCAGGCAGAGAGAGAGGAGGAGGAAGCAGGCTCCCCGCTGAGCAGAGAGCCCGATGTGGGGCTTAATCCCAGGGACCCTGAGATCATGACCTGAGCCGAAGGCAGAGGCTTAACCCACTGAGCCACCCAGGTGCCCCCAGAATTTTTTTTTTTAAGATTTTATTTATTTATTTGACAGGCAGAGATCACAACTAGGCAGAGAGGCAGGCAGAGAGAGAGGTGGAAGCAGGCTCCCTGCTGAGCAGAGAGCCCGATGTGGGGCTCGATCCCAGGACCCTGGGATCATGACCTGAGCCGAAGGCAGAGGCTTAACCCACTGAGCCACCCAGGCACCCCTGTCCAGAATTTTTTAACTAGGATGTGCCTCGTCACGCACTGTAATTATGACACTGTGGCATGTTCGAGCATGGATTATCCATGCAGCCTGGAGAAAAGAAAGCAGTGGGGCAATTGTAGGAGGGAGAAAAATCTTCAAATACAAAACAAAACCAGACTAACCCCCCTGGGAAACAAGGGCGGACCCACTCCCCTTGGAGCCAGCAGCAAGTAGACGGAAACAGTCCCAAGGGTTAAAAGAGACGCAACATCTAAAGGTTTGTTTCTATTTATTGAAGAAGAGAAACCAGAAGAAGCTGCCCCAGGAAGAGAAAGAGTTGAGAGCTAGGTTAGTGGTCGAGACACAAACGAGGCAGGCAGAGGAGCGGGAGGAAATCTCACAGCTCACCCTCCCGCAAGGGGAAAGCGCCAAGCCAGCCAGCTTCACGTGTGGGAAAATACTCAGCCTCTCAGAAGAAGAGCGTTCTATTGATTCCAGACATTGTTATTCCTGCACGCAGGGGGGATGAAGGAAGGAGAGGAAACCAAGGTATTGACAGAAAAACCAGCTTCTACTTTTCTCAAATGTCTTGGATGTCACTATGAAGCAACCGCGAGACTTCCCCTGTTGTCCCGTGTTGACTCATTCATTCCCCCCCACCCCGGCCTCCCCGCCCCCCTCTCCCTTGGGCCAAGGCCATTTATTTAACATCTTGTTTCGTTAAAGCTGATGAGAGTTAGTTTCAGAGCCAGCGCCATGCTAATGTAAGTGCTTGTTTGTCCCAATGGCGCAGAATGAAGGAAGTTCATGGTTCGCACAAGTAAAGCAATGTGTCACGTCCTATTGCCAAGAGGTTGCATCATTTCTAAACTTTCCGGAAGACTGGATGGATGAGAGGTCATCTATGTTTATTTTGTGAAGTTTGGCCTACCAGGAAATGTGTGGGTACAAGAGATATTTTAGGCCCATGAGACTCTCCCTTTAGAAGCTGACTCCAGCAGCCTGTGCTATAAGCTTCAGTCTCTTAACTGCATCTTTGAAAAGAGTGGCAAGTTGTGAAGTATGCAGGGTTTTTGGCTGTGCTAACAGAGCCACGTAGAAAACGCTGTTGCCAAACAGAGACTAGAACCAGATGACAAAGACTGGAAACACACACCATGTATTGACTTTCCTATGAAATACTCGTTAACGACTTGATCCAGTACTCTTCATTTCTAGAATTGCATAATCACTTACCGATCCATATTAATTAAATTTGTAAATTGACTTTGAAAGAAGATTTTTACACAGAATTTTTCATGCTGAGTTTCTTTAAGAGTATAATGGAATTACTTCCGCAAGGAAGAAAAAAAATGCTTTAAGGAAGTGATATCCAGCATATAGCTGTGGGGTTCTTTTTGGTTTTTTGTTTCTGTTTTTTTTTTTTTAAGATGTATTAATTTAGAGAGAGCTTGCAAGTGAAGGAGGGGCAGAGGGAGAGAGAAAATCCCAAGCAGACTTCTCAGTGAGCAAGGAACCCGATGCCAGGCTGGGGCTCTCAACCCTGAGATCACGACCTGAGCTAAAGCCAAGAGTCAGGCTCTCAACTGACTGAGCCACCCAGGCGCCCTTAGCATTGGGTTTTTGGTTTTTTGGTTTTTTAGATTTTATTTATTTATTTGACAGAAATGACACAGCGAGAGAGGAAACACAAGCAGGGGGAGTGGGAGAGGGAGAAGCAGGCTTCCCGCTAAGCAGAGAGCCCCATGCGGTGCTCAATCCCAGGACCATGAGATCATGACCTGAGCCTAACACAGACACTTAAAGACTGAGCCACCCAGGACCCCCTAGCGTATGGTTTAAAAGATGCGATCATTAGTGGCCCACCAGCAACTCTGTTCCAGCCTGCTCATGGACATTTTACTTGTGGTGTTCACATTCTCTGTAATCCAGAAAATAACAATATTCCCTCCTGGAGAAACAGCTTTTCTCTACTTTTTTTTTTTTCATGTGGTCCTGGAGGTGGGGGACTACCAAAGAAAACATCACTCATAAACACAGTCCCCGCATGGGCCCCCCTCTCAACGAACACACGTACCATTTCCTGCCCGCATCACACATGAAGCAGAGGGCAAGCCCAGATGCAGGAGATCAATATACTCACACAGAGTGGGAGGGGAGGCCAAGAGATGGGAAAAAAAGACCCGCTATATCCCTAGGATGCACAGGAGTGAGCCGGTGTACCATCTCTGTTGTTTAAGCTGTCTGAGTTGAGTTCCTGTGACTTGCAATCAAAGGAATCCTAACACCAAAACTCAAGGTGTTCATCTCCCTAGTAGACAGTACTCCTCAGGGTGCCATTCTGGGGAGGGGTGGGGGGAGGGGCAGACTGGAATAGCTGGGGACTGGCTAGGGAGTAGAGTCTCTGTGACTGCCACCACCTGGAACATACTCCATTTACATAAGCTATGTGTGAGTGGCGCCCCCTGGAGTTGTGCAGTGTAAGAATGGAAGGGATCCTAAACTCTCCTTGCTACACCCATCCGTGCCATTATTTCTCCTCATACCTCCGGCTGCTCAGGTTTGGGTAAGCTCGGTTCTTCTCCAGCTTCCTTCCTAGCACTGCTATTCCCACCACCACCACGGCTGGTTTTCATGAAATGCCTCTGCGAGAATGTTCCTCCAATACTTTCCTTTCTCTGGGTCCTCACAATGGAGGCACCACCTTCTCTGTGGAGAATCTTTGAGCTCAGTCTCCACAGAACAAGGCCACAGTGTCTTCTCACAGCAGATGGGGGTCAATGGTTTCTACCCAATTCCTGGCTCCATGATTTTTGCCCCTAGAGACCTTTGTATTCCCCAATTTTCTAGAGGCTACAAATTTCCTCCTCAAAAATCATCCTCAAGTCACAAGCCCTTCCATTTCTTTTCAGTTCCGTGATGGTTTCTTCTTTGACCTGTCCTCTCCTTCCTTACCAGGTGTGAAAATCCATCTTTCCTCTCTGCTTTTAATGTAACAGTAACTCAGAAAATGTACTACCTCTTAAAAAAAAAAGTGTGGTCATATGTTTAAATAAAGCTTAAATAAAGTAAAAAAAAAAAAAGTGTGGGAAGCACTATTTATCATAACTAGAAAGTTTCTTTACATGCAGGAATTTGCAGGCGGCCAAGCCCTAGATTCTTTCCTTACTGATTGCAGATAAATCTTTCTGATCCACTGTACACGCCGCCAAGGGTCCTGCTAACTTATCAATAAAATATCAGGACCTCCTCTCTTGAAGAGGGAAGACAGGAAGGGCCCCCTCCCTTGAAAACGCTCTTGATAAAAAATGCAAGACAAATTTCCTTGTCAGACCTCCAACCAAAAGGTATACAGCAAAGGGAGAAAGTTGGATGGGAAGTCAAAGGTTAACTATTAAAAAAAGAAGCAACAGGAGTGCCTGGGTAGCTCAGGGGGTTAAAGCCTCTGCCTACGGCTCAGGTCATGATCTCGGGGTCCTGGGTTCGAGCCCCGCGTCAGGCTCCCTGCTCTCAGAGAGCCTGCTTCCTCCTCTCTTTCTGCCTGCCTCTCTGCCTACTTGTGATCTCTGTCTGTCAAATAAATTTTAAAAATCTTAAGAAAAAAAAAAAGAAGCAAGAAACGGACAATGACAACAATAACAACAGTGACAAGAGTCGCTGGCAGGAAAGAGTCATCTTTTAAAGTTACACAAGAGTGCAAGGAAGTAAGCTGATATGTGGGAAACCAGTCCAGCCATGTGTTCAACATTCTTCTGGGGACCAAGCTGGAAACTCTCTCCACAGCATCTCACAGCTTCTGCCTCCCACCTGTTCCACGTCGGTCATCTGTCAAGTCACATCGGTTCTATTTCCACACTAATCATGCGGTCACTCAACACATGTTTATTGAACCCCCGCTGTGGGCCCAGAACCATTGTAGGCACTGGGAGGTGGGGAACGAAAGGAGAGAACAGTTCCTGCTCTCATGGAGTTTATCATCCCATGAGGGGGAGGAGTGTCACAGCCACTCGAACCTATGAGCAAGGTAATTTCAAATTGTGACCGCTACTGCAAACTCAGTAAAGCAGGATCACCAGGTCTCTTGATCCAACCTTCTGTACATTCCCGCAGTTACACCCTCCTGGGATCCTCCTTCCTTCTTAGCTGGCTGATCACGGTCACTTCCTACTGCTCTTCCCATTCCCTGCCTGCTGTCTGAGGCATGGCCGGTCATAGGATTTCTCCCCTCCAGAATCTCAAAATGTGCTGGAGGGGCAGCCAGGCAGAACACCGATCCTTACGCTGCCACTGAAGACACGCCTTATCTTAGAATTTCTGCTGCCCAGGGACTCCTGGGTGGCTCAGTCAGTTAAGCGTCTGCCTTGGGCTCAGGTTATGATCACAAGGTCCTGGGATCCAGTCCCACATCAGGCTCCTTGCTCAGCGAGAAGCCCGCTTCTCCCTCTGCCCACCGCTCCCCCTGTTTGTGCATGTTCATGCATGCACTCTCTCGCTCGCGCTCTCTCTCTAACAAATAAATAAATAAATAAAATCTAAAAAAAAAAAAAATTTCTGTTGCCCTATCTAATCACTAATCATTCAGCAGGGATGGTGGCTTCATAATTTCTGGATTCCCATTGTCTATCACTGTGCTCAATAAACAGTAGCTTCTTCATTATGTTTGTTATGAAAATGATTTAACATGAATTACTAACAGTAACTTTTGATGATATGAATTATTCCATCACAGCTGTACCTAAAGCCCCTCTAGATTGAAGTTAAGTGATGCATGTTGCTAAAAGCAAGACTTACAACACTTAGTCTTGACGTGCAGAATCACCTTCATGGATTAGTAGCTCAAGCTAGGAAAGGAGCAGGAACTAATATCGGGCACCTAGTATAGAAACTATGGGAGATGCTCCGCATATATTATCTCTCCCTGAAGCAAGGAGACCGCCTGTGTGGCAAAAGCAGGATTCTCAGAGTCTAATTTTATCTTTCAGAGTTCTGAACAATTATATCTAACAAACTGTAAATTTACATGTTGATTTATTACTTTTTTATATTGTCTATCTTCTGCTACCTCCTTCCCCCACTAGAATAAGGTTTGTCTCTGTCTTCTTTTTCTCCCTTTTTTCTTTCCACTTCTGTATTCCCAGCACCTAGAAGCATGCTGGTGAGCCAGTGTAGGCACTCAAAATAGATTAAAGACTATATGATTTTACCTTACTATTTTTTTTTTAAGATTTTATTTATTTATTTGAAAGACAGAGATCACAACTAGGCAGAGGCAGGCAGGCGGTGGGGCGGGGTGGGGGGAGAATCAGGCTCCCCGCTGAGCAGAGAGCCCAATGCAGGGCTCAATTCCAGGACCCTGGAATCATGACCCGAGTCGAAGGCAGAGGCTTTAACCCACTGAGCCACCCAGGCACCCCTCACCTTGCTATTTTCTTTTCATGTCCCTGCAAACTCTACTCCAGCAGGTCTTGCCATTGGTTCCTAAGAACAAAGTGACCCTTTTGAACATTTGCATGTGAAGATCGCATTCTTCTCTACTGTAAATAAAACTCAAACATTTCTCCCAAGTGACCCCAACTTTACAGGTGTACATCCTGAGAACCAGAAACATCTGGGAGCAGTGGGGAGGGGGAAAACCTGCAACGTTCCAACCTCCACAAAATGCTTTTCAAAAGACAGAATTCGAGAAAGCTTGAGGAACAGCCAAAGCCTTTTGCAAAAAAAAGAACTCCCTTGTGGGATGAGGGAAAAATTCGGAACAGAGGTTTCTCTGGGGCTGGAAATGTTGCTGTTCTCAGGAGTCATCCAAAGCAACAATATTGCCTGAGTGAGTGTGGGTTCCAAGCTCAGCACCTGCCAAGTCCAGGATTTCTCCTCCCCAGATCTGAGGACAAACCAGATAGAAATGAAATCTGCGGGAGATCTGAGGTGCAAGGGGAAAGTACATGTAGCTGCAAGAGAAGGAGTCATTTCTATTTATTTCTTAACACCAGGCTGTTCTTTAGCTGGTGTTCCCTAAATTCTTGCATAATCGTGTTCATTTACTTATGCGTGGGTGTTACTAGCAACTGTACACTCTTTCCTTCAATAAATAGGGCAGGTGGGACCTTGCTGTTAGAAAATATATTGATTTGCCTTTTTTCCTTTTCCCCCTAACTTGCCGGATAAAGCAATTAGCCTGTTTGTTTCAAGATACCCACCTAAATAAACATTAACAATTCAAAACAGTAAATATTTCTTAAATTTCAGCCCAGGAATCTGCTGCACTTTCTGGGGTATTTTCTCCTCTTCCATTTGAATTTGTACTTCTTTTATGTCCGAGTTATGAAAAGAAAATCAGACTTATTTTTCCCATCCTGACTCATCCTTTGTTTTCAGTACCATCTTCGAAATGGCAACACCAAGGTCAGCAGAGGCCCCTCCAAGTGGCAGGTGTTTTTCCCTTGTCAAAGGAAATGAGGGGTAAGGGTAGGGGAGCATCTGGCTCTCCGGCCTTGACAGGAGATGCAACGAGGGAAGGCTCTTTGGTCCTTTATTGCCTTTAAATCCATCCCATATCTCCCTAGTATTTCCCTCAGCTAAATTTCAAATTCAGCTGCTTTTTGTAAGTGTCCATCATATGCCATTCATGTGATACACATTAATAGAGTTAATTATTCCTTTAATAACTATTGAGCTCCGTGGGGTGCCTGGGTGGCTCAGTGGGTTAAAGCCTCTGCCTTCGGCTCAGGTCATGATCTCAGGGTCCTGGGATTGAGCCCCACATGGGGCTCTCAGCGGGGAACCTGCTTCCTCCTCTCTCTCTGCCTGCTTCTCTGCCTACTTGTGATCTCCATCTGTCAAATAAATAAAAATAAATAAATAAATAAAAACAAAAAAACAAACAAACAAAAACTATTGAGCTCCTAATAGGCACCAGGCACTGTCTAGACTCTAGGGTTAAAACCACAAAGAAGAAAGGGCTCTTCCCTCAAGTCTAGGGGTAGATGGACAATTAAAGCGAACTTAGCACTGTGATGGGGGCGAGTCTGTGACAGAAGATGGGAGGAACATCTCACTGTTACAAGGAGGCCACAGAAGGCATCACTGGAAAAGTCATCACTGAGTAGGAGTGAACCTGCCAAGAGGGAAAGAACAGGGAACAACATGTGCAAAACCCCAGAGAAAGACACAGCAAACAACCTGAGAGAACTACAAATAGTTCAGTGTAGCTGGGGGTGGCAGTGGTAAGTCGCTGCGTGGGAGAGAAAGACCATGAAAAAGCTTTCCATCCTGTGGACAAGAGAAAGTCAATGAAGAATTTTAAGTAGGAGTGAGGGAAGGGCCATGATTAAAGACTGAGAAAGTTCACTGTGGCTGGAAAATGTGGTCGAATGGAAGGCAAGGGAAGAGAGCCTTCCAGCAGAGAAAGGAGAGGTGGACAGAGTCAAACGTTCAGAGGCCGGGTCAGATAAGAAATGAGCACTTGTTCGTGAGATACAGTGATATGGAAACAGTTTATGACCTGGGTGAGAGCGGTTTCCGAGGAGAGGTGTGGGCAGAAACAGATTGCAGTCAATTGAGAGGAAAGGGAGGTGAGGAAATTGCAGAAAATGATAACAGTTATTTCAAGAACTTGGGCCGTGACAGGGAGGTGGGACGGAAAGAAAGTGTCGGCAGGAAGGGAAGGGAAGAGTTGGAGGGAGTGGTTTTGCTTTTTGTGTTTTTATGGTTTTTTTTTTTTTAAGATGGAACAGACTTGAGGATAGTTAAGGAAGGATCCAGTGAAAATGTCAAGATGGAAATATGGAAGAGAGGATAATTATTGAGGGAACCCTGATATGAGGAAGTGGAGATGCAATGGGGGTGGGAGTTAAGGGGGTAGGAAAAGAATAAATGAAACAAGATGGGACCGGGAGGGAGACAAACCAAAAGAGACTCTTAATGTCATAAAACAAACTGAGGGGGGTGGGGGGGAGGGGTGTTGGGAGAGGGTGGTGGGGTTACATTATATGTTTAAATTTTAAAAAAATTAAATTAAAAAAAATAATAAATTATTGGAGGGCAACATCCAAAGAAGCCCAAGATAGTAAAAGCCTAGGTTCAAGCAGGGAGGTCAGGTGGGGAAGGTAGGCACAGGTAAAGGGACAGGCGAGGTCATGGGAGGGGTGACAGGAAATTGTAGGCATTCTCATTTGGCTTCTTTGTTTTGGTGAAGTGGCAGGGAGCATCATCCAAGGACTGAGGTGAGGTGGAAATACAAAGGAGCAAAGTGGAAGGTCTGAGGTGAATGGAGGAAAAGGATTATAAGAGATGCTGCGGGGGCTGAAGGAACTTGCTGATTAGGGAAACGAGAGTTCAGGACATGCTGATGGCCAAGGTGGTACAGAAGCCAGTTTGGACTATATGCTCCCAGAAAGCTCTGTGCTTTTCTCCAGCAGTGCTCCCTACCCCAGAGCATGAAGAAGGCAGATGGCTATGGGTGCAAGAGTTCTGCCTGCAAGCTCTGAGGAAAAGTCAACTTGAGAATACTGCAGGGGCAGCGCAAAGTTCAGGAGTGAGTCAGGTTTCCAGAAAAGTGGAGGCAGTTCTTGGAGAAGTGGAAGGTGGGCGTGAACACCTTCCAAAAAGAAAATGGAAATGCTCTGGAGGAGAGGAGCAGGGGAGTTTGGGTTAAGGAGAAGGAAACCCAGAGCAGAGGGGTGAAATGTAGGAAAATAGTGGTCCCTAGACAGTCACACCTTGGCCAGGGACCAGAGAAGGCAAGACAGAAAATATGGTGAGCTGAGCTGACAACCGAATATCTCCCCAAAATAAAACCTAGGAGTCATCTTGTAGCGAGGAAAATCCCAGGCCTCTGTGAAGGAGTAAAGCCAGGCTTGCATTGATTCTCCTGTGAAGGGAACCCTGGCCTGTTCCGTAGGCATGTTGGGTTAGCTGCTTCTGTGACACTCCTGCTGCATGCCAGAGGGAATGGAACACTCTAGTGCCTTTGGAGGGGGAGAGCCATGTGCAGTTCAAAGGTGCTTTCCTCTCTTTAGCTGTCATCTTGTGTGATGGAGTAGTAGTATTTTCCATTCACAGGTGAGGCTCAGAGGGCTTAAGAACTTGCTCCAAGGGACCACTGGGTAGCTCAGTGGGTTAAAGCCTCTGCCTTCAGCTCAGGTCATGATCCCAGGGTCTTGGGATCGAGCCCCACATTGGGCTCTCTGCTCGGCAGAGAGCCTGCTTCCCTCCCTCTAAGCCTGCCTCTCTGCTTACTTGTGATCTCTGTCTGTCAAATAAATAAATAAATACAATCTTAAAAAAAAAAAAAAAAAAGAACTTGCTCCAGGCCCTAAGCTAACAAATGGTAGAGGCATGATTAAGCAAAAATTTTCTCCAAGCTCAGTGTTCTTTGAGATTATAATCCTCAATGTTGTAGGACTATCAACCTCTTACTCACTTCAGACCATGCAGGGAGATGCTAGTGCAACATACGTAATATTTTTGAAAATAATAAACTGATTGTTTGTATTCTAATTAACTCCCAAAGTGTAGGTCCTCCTGATTCACATAGTGGACAGGTTGTCAATGAGGGGTGAAGACTGCCCATATTTAGGGATGTTGCAGGGGCACCTTGGATCGTCACATTGACTCTGAAGTGCTGCTGGCATTAGTAGGGGAAGGTCAGGAATGCTGAGATGTTCAGCAGTGCTTGGGACAGTCCCATCTAATCAACAGTCATCTTACCCTACATGTCAGTGCTGCTCCCACTGAGAAACACTGGCAGAGCAATGTGGTAGCAGCTTCCAAGATGGCCCCCGTTGATCCCCATCCCCCGGTATTTACACCTTTCTCTTGTCCCTCCCACACCAGAGTAGGGTTGGTCTGTGTGTTGGGTAGAATATGGCAGAAGTGATTATATGTCACTCCTGAGATTAGATTATCTGGAGTCACTCACTCTGGAGGAAGTCATGTCATGGGCAGTCCTACTGCAAAAGGCCCACTAGTGAGGAGCTGAAGCCTCCTTCCAGCATCCACATGGGTGAGCTTGAAAAAGAATCTTCCAGTCCCAGTCAGGGCTTCAGAGACAAAGGTCCCGGGTGCAATTTGAATACAACCCACCCGCTAAGCTACTTTTCGCTACTTGACTCTCAGAAACTGTGTGAGATTATAAACATTTGTTGCTTTAATTTCATTCATGGCAAGACATGATAAGACAGCCACACCCAGTAGACTCCGTTCATAGGGTTCTAACATGAGCCATAAGAATGGTAATTCAGGATATGACATAAAGGGAGTTCATGACTACCTAACGAGAAAGGGGAAGTGGGAGCTCTTCGGGGAGGAGTTGAGAAGATAAGAGAAGGAGAAGAAAAGAAAGCTTTCATATATTTGGGTTCTAGCTTCTTCCTCCAGAGCCACTAAAGTGTTGTACAGTTTGCTTGCTGCACAAAGATACCTTGCCAAGGAGTCAAGCAAGGTTGTATGTCCAGGCCTCGTTCTACTCACCACGCTTTGCAGCCTGACCCAAGGATATATTCACCGGAGGGATGTCATTGTCTCATTTTCCCAAAGGTTCTATATGGGCTAGTTGCCTCCCTGCCCCCTTAGATGTGTTTAGAGGTTTTCCAGAGCAGGAGGCCTTTCCTAACTTCTCTGGATACACACTGGGACAATTTCAAGTCCCTTAACAGAACCCGGCTTTAACATGCCACAGTCCAAGCTGTTTCCAAGCCCAGTTGGAAATAGCTAAGGAGCAAGTCCAGGTTGGAACTAGCTGAGGAGAGGAGGCCAGAAAAGTGCCCCTAACGTCTCCCTTGGCTTCCATGTGAAGTTCCCACATGACCCTTGCTGGGGACGACTGAGGAGAGAGCCAGTGACGGGCCAGGAGGTTGCTGAGGCCCCAGGGTAAGAATGGGCTTTCCCAACCACGTTGGCTGGGGAGGCAACCAGAGGATTTGCAGTGCCAGCAATAGTCTAGATCTTGGCTGAATCAAGAGAATGCACACCAGTTTCATAAGCAGAGATTTCAGCAACAGATATCAGTGAGGTATGCCTATAACCAGGAGGGAGAAGGGATATCATCCCCTAGCCATCAAAGGCCTATTTTAATCCAACAGCACTAGGAGAGCTCAAAAACCAGCACCCACTCTCCCAGCCTCGCCTCCAGGACCATTAAGGAAATTAAGGAAGACCCGGGGTTGGGGGAGGGTACCCAGAAACAATGCATATTGACCCAAAATGCATGAAGTATCAAAAAAGTCTATTTTAAAATGAAAGATATTAAAATGTCTTTAACTGACAAGTCTGTGCCCCATCCTAGCTGCTCATGGAGTAGACTAGAGAGTTATAAGAAATAGTTTATAAAGAAATTTGCTAAAGCTTTTACTTTTTTTGCACTTTCCAATTTGTAGTGGGTTCTTTTTTTTTTTTTTTAAGAGAGAGAATGAAAGAGCACAAAAGTAGGGGGACAGGAAAAAGGGCAGAGGGAGAGGCAGAGAGAGAATCTCAAGCAGACTCCATGCTGAGCAAGGAGCCTAACACAAAGCTTGATCCCACCACCCTGAGGTCATGACCTAAGCCAAAATCAAGAGTCAGGCACTTAACAAACTGAGCCACCCAGGCGCCCCTGTAGTGGGTTACATTTTTGCCCTCACTATAACATCAGTGTAGTAACTACAGCAATTGCCTCATTCTTTCCCTCTGAAATTTAAAAAACAAACAAACAAACAAACACTAAATGAAATGCAGACTTCCCTTGGCTATAAATCTAATCCCTGCACAGTCAGTCACCCCAAAGCATATCGTCTGATGTGAATGAATGCCAGAAATATTGTGCATTCTGAACTTCATATAATGGTCTTGGGATTGAGCCCCGTGTCAGGCTCCCTGCTCAGTGGGGTGTCCGTCGCTCCCCCACCCCAACTTGTGTGCTCCCTCATTCTCTCTCTCTTACTCTCTCTCTCTCCTAAATAAATAAAATCTTTGAAAAAAAATAACAGAGTGAGGCAGACACAGGTGCAACAGTGAGTGAGGTATTAGACAAGTTAGAGCCGCTTCTGCCATACCTGACAGTCCTTTGAGTTTGTAGTAAGAGATCATTTCCTGTCACTTCCTTTTGTGAGGTTCTGTGTTACCTAACTATCCATGGCTCTTCACCTGTTCTTATCAAATGTTGTTGTGTCTAAAATTGAGGTGTACAGCAGCCCTTTTGTGCTTAGAGGTACTCAATATCACCTAAAATTGTGAGAGAAGGCTTAATGAATTATTAGCAAGGGTAATCTGTAGGGTTCTAACACTTGTGCTCTGTAAGACCTGCTGTAAGGACCTTGCCATCTAATTAACCATTAATCCTCAAAGCAATGATATAATTAAACTTATTTGCACACTACAGCAGAAAGCTAATGGTTTTCTACTCTTCTCTAAAAGATACCCAGGAATAGAGGTGACATCTCAGCAAATTAATAAATTATTGACAGTTAAGGTATTCATCAGGACTCTAAAATCTGTCTTAATAGAGGAACACATCAAGCTGTCTGATGTGAGACACAATGGTTTTATTATCCATGAGCATTAAAAAAGCTTGCTTTTTTTTTCACTTTTAAGGTAGAAATTCTAATTCTTTTCAAGGGTTGCATTGGTCCTATGATGAAGAGAGGCACAGAGCATAGGTAAACCCATGTGGACCCAGCTTGTATTCCATGCATTGTGCCAGCAATATGTAAGGAAGGAAAGAGACTAGTGAACTCATAAATATAAAGCAATTTGAGATTTCCCATACAAGTTATTCTAGAAATGCCAAATATCTCATGTATGACAAACGAAGAATGAAATTTTGGTTGTCATGTTCTCTACCACACAGAAAATGCAGAGTCAAAGACTTTCACATATCAAATAAAATACAAATGGGGGGTAGGGGGAAATAGGGTTCATCTTACTGAAGTTCTATGAGGTCAAATTATTTAGTTGGTTGTGAATGGAAATAAAATATGGTTGTGAAAGTAGAAAATGTAGCTTTGAGGGAGATAATCTGCTTTTTAGAAGATGAACCTATGGGATACTGCCTTGACTCGGGTCATGATCCTAAGGTCCTGGGATCGAACCCCTCATTGGGCTCCCTCCATCTCAGCAGGGAGTCTGCCTCTGCCTCTCCTTCTGCCCCTGCTCATGTGCTCTCTCTCTATCTCTCAAATAAATAAGTAAAATGAAAAAGAAAAAGAAAAAGATGAGCCTATGATTCCACAACAATGACATGGAAGCTGAAGTGTGATTTCCTTGTCCTTATTACATTTTAGCTGTCCCTGAAACTGAAGTAATGGAAAAATTATATTCCTATGTACGAAGTGACTATAAATTATCCATTCATTACAGAACATTTTACCCCTTATCTATTTAGCTACAATTATAGCCTTGCCCTCCAGCATTTTAAAAAACAGGATGTTGGTTAATAAAAATTCCACTTAAAAATAAGCATTCAATTTCTCTGAGCTAGTCTCACTCTTATTTAGTCCCTTATTCTTTCCTCCTTATTCTTTCCTCCTAAGCTCCTAAGCTCCTAAGTCCCTTATTCTTTCCTCCTAAAAGACGTGTCCCAGTGATCTAACTTTTCTTTTCAAAAATTAGCAGGAGTAATACACAACCATCTGGCTAAAGTTACTACTCTTTTTATAGTCTTCTGACATTGTTGTTCAGTAAAAAGTTTTACATGATGAACTCTCTAATGCACTGAATCTAAATAGATTAGTAAAATACCAGATAATAGCATTTGGCTGAATTATACTTTTTAAAATAGAGTATACATATTTTATCTGCCTGTGCTCTATAGGTCTATAATTTCTACTAGATTGCAAGCTCTGTGAAGGTAGTGACTGAGCCTGTCTTGTTCACTTCCATACTCCCAAAACACAGCATAGTTTCTAGCATATAGTGGTCATGCAATGCATTTATTTACTCATTGACTAATCTTTATTGAGGACCTACTCCATTCCAGGCATTGTTTCTAGAGGCTGGAGATATAGGCTTAAAGAAAAAAGAGGAAAAGAAAGTTTCTGCTCTCACAGTGTTTTATTGTAGTAGGGATCAACAAGCAAACCAATAAGGATAACACACAGTAAGCACTTTGAGAAAAAAGCAAGCTGTATAAGGGAGGCAAAGTGATGGGTATGAGATGCTACCAGATCCTGGGTGGTGAAGCCATACTACACTGATCCCCTTATCTGAGTGAGGCACTCATTCCCTAGCTGCCATGAATATTGGCTGCTGACCAGTCACAGCTGAGTCCTCTCCAGGAACTGGTCTCTGGAGGAGGAAGCTGCCTTGCCCAAGGTCATGGCCCTCATGGGGCAGGGTGACCTACATCCGATGACCGATGACTGGCTCATGTGGCAGTACAGATCTCTTGCCTGGACTGGAACAATTCTAAGGATCCACCTCAGCTCCAGAGCTCCCTGTGGGATCAGCTGTGAATTCTGTTGTAATGGCATCAACAGCTCAGCTGCTCCCACTTTTCAGTGCTGCCTCCATCGTCCTCACCCATCGCAGACACGGTCCCAAGGGCACTCCTCCCAAGTCTCAGAGTGGGCGAGGGGGAAAGTGGCATTTGGAGTTCATTCCAAGGAGAGTTGTCAAATAGGCACTTGGTATGTGATTCTGGAGCTCGGGGAAGAAGTGGAGCAGAGCATATGAATTTGGAAGTTGTCAGTAGTATCGAGAGCCATAGGACTAGATAAAAACCACCCAGGAAGTAAGTATAAATAGAGAATAAAAGAGGCCCAAGGGTGGATTTGGGAGCCCTCCAACGCTTGGAGATTAGCAGGGATGGAAAGAAACAGCAAAGAAAACTGAAAAGAAGCGCCGTTGTGATAGCAAACTCGTGGAATGGTGTCCTGCTTGGAGGAGGAGGGAAGATCAGCTTGATCAAACGCTACAGGCAGCTCAAGTTGTTGAGAACTGAGTTGGTGATTAGATTTGGCAATCTGGAGGTCACTAACGACAAGAGTGCTTTCAGTGGAATGGTTGGGCAAGAGCGTGATTCGTGGAAAGAGTGGAACATACCCAAGATTTACTCGATGCCTGTCATGTAAACTGGCTTTGTACTTCTTCCACATTCGAGACGGAAGGTTATCTGTATTCCCAGTGCCTGGAACCATACCTCGTATGTAGTATGTGCTTAATGCATTTTGTTTTTTTGAATGAGTGAGTTACATAGTGCCATTTTATATGTGCACAAGCCTCACTGACCTTAATGGTACAGAATTTTTAACATGAAAAGAGATTATAATCCTTCCACTAATTCAACTACCTCCTTTTACAACCCGACAAGGCATAGCCTGGGCAGATTGCCACATAGCTAAGCCGGGGCCAGAATTCAAATCTCGGAAGTTGAGCTCTTCATTTTAATCACAACATTCTGGGATATGAAAATGTTTGCTTTTATATAACCGCATGGGCCTACAATCACCTGCAGTTCAAATTAGAGAAAAATCAAAGACTGTTTTCATGATATTACAATACTTATTCGCCTAATCCCTCAGTGAGATTTCTTTTTTTTTTAAGATTTTATTTATTTATTTGACAGAGATCACAAGGAGGCAGAGAGGCAGGCAGAGAGAGAGGGGAAGCAGGCTCCCGGCTGAGGCGAGAGCCCGATGTGGGGCTCGATCCCAGGACCCTGAGATCATGACCTGAGCCAGAGACAGAGGCTTTAACCTACTGAGCCACTCAGGCGCCCCTCAGTGAGATTTCTTAATGCTTCTGACTAGAGTATGCATGAAACTTTCTGATTAAAAATGTTACTTTTTAATTCTGTATTTTTAGTTGATAAAATATTTGATAAAATGGATTGTGTTTACTTCAAAAGCAACTCTTTGGAAAAAAACAGCATGGGATTTAGGTTCTGTTGTTCTCTAAGCAAAAAATTACCTTGCTTCTTTTCAGATAAATTTTTAACAGAGTAATGAAACATAAACTTTATCATTTGAACAAACTTTAAAGCACCTTCATATGCATAGAAATTCCCTTGAAAAATGATTTCAGATGAAGCAATTTGAACTGAAATAAATTTCTGTTGTACTAGGCACTTGTACTCAAAAGGGTCTACTTTATTTCCAGAGAATCTAAGTTTTTAACATCAAAAACCAGACAGTAAAAAGTGCATTATTGTGAATTTCCTAATTTATTTTATAGAGACAGATTTTGAATGTCATACTCAGAAAAATACTACTTGTGGGTAATATCACTGCACCAGGCTTTGGCAAAAACTTCAAAAAGAAACTGTCAGGTGCAGGGAAAGTAGAGACCAGATTAATAAAATTTTAGTCTGGTTAGGTTTTGCTATTTGATACTGCTAATGCAGGTGCCAAAATCAAAAGTATAATTTACTTGTCTCATTGGCTAATATGTTGTATTTCTTGTTCCTGGAAGTGTCAGGTAGTCTAAGAGAAAACAGAAAATATCAGCTGTATTCGGTTTGGTCATGGAGACAATGAGCAAGCATGAAGTAAGCCTATTTATGTTGGGTCTACACAGGCCAAGAAAAAAAGAAAGGAAGCCCTTGTGTAGATAATTCAGACTTTGAGACCCACCAGAGAACAAAAACAGGGCTTTACAAATCATTCAGTGTACTTCAATAAAGTTTATTTTAAATAATATAAAAGATTCATTTGTAACCACCTAATGTAATTCATTTGAGCAAAGATACAAAATCCATTGGATGAAAAGTATTTGGGGAAGAGGATATTCATCTGGCCTCAAAGAAGCATCTCATGTATTACTTATTAAGGATACTGGGAAATGGTACTCTTATAAGGGAAAGATGCAACAAATACACACATTCATACACATATGGGCATAAATACATAAGTTTTTTAAAAAGTATATACCTCTCTGCAACTTGTTTTTCTTGGGAAGTAATACCTGAAAGAATTTCTAAATTGACCAGTATCTCTATATCTAATTTGCTATCTCTACCTTTTTCAGTGACTAGACATGCTGTGCTTGTCGGTATAATGTGACTATTTCAACCGATTCCTCCATTGAGGTGCATTTTCTTTTTCCCTCCAATCAGCGACCTGTATGGACAGCAGTATGAAATAAGCATCCTCGTGCGTATTTCCCCTGTGCTGGTCCTTTATGTCGATGAAATTAACATCTAGGAATGGGTCAAAGTGTGCCCATGTCTTATATTAATGCCTGTTACCAAATTGCTTTCCAATGGCCTGATAACAGTTTGCAGTATTTCCACAGGAAGTACGAGATTCTTATTCTTCCTTGATCTTATTCCCACCAACAATAGATATTATTGCTCTGTAAGTTTCCCACTTGGATGGAGTAGAAAGTGATATCTCATCAATGCTTTGATTTGCATGCTCTCTTCATGCTTCAGTTTATGCATGTACTTAATTATCTACCTACGAACTTACCTCCTTACCTACCTATTAACCACTTGTCTTTGCTCTTCATATTCTTTGCCTCATTTTCTTTTGGATTGTTTGCTATTTTGTTGTTAACATCTAAGATTACCTTGGGATATTTTGGGGTTTTGTTCGTTTGTTTGTTACATTTATTTATTTATTTATTTGTTTATTTGAGAGAGAGAGAGAGAGTTTGTAATTTTTTGTATACATATATGTTGATATAAGATATAGAAATATACTTTAGGAGTGCCTATGTTAGTTAACAATACCTCCACACCCACTGAGGGAGAAAAATGATTTTACAGTTTTCATATGTAAATTCTTTGCTTTCCTCATCAAATGTATTTCTAAGCTTTTCATTTCTTATAGTAGTTTTGTTGAGGTGTAACATATATACCCTAAATAACCCAATGTAAATATATAATTCAATCTTTTTAGTGAATTTATTTAATTGTACATTCCTCACCACTCTCCATTTCTAGAACATTTCTACTACCCCAAAATGTTGCTTCTGCCCATTCAGTTAATTCCTTCTTTCATCGCAGCCCTTGGCAACCACTGATCTTTCTGACTAATTGCCTTTTCTGGAACTTTCATATAAACAGAATCATACAATATGTGGTTCTTTTGTTTCTGGCTTCATTTTCTTTGTTTAATGTTATGAGGTGATACTAGTTTCCTGAGGCTCCCATAACAAGTGACTACTATCCAGGTAGCTTCAAACAACAGAAATCTACTGTCTCACAGTTCTGGAGGCCAGAGTCCAAAGTCAAGGTATGGACAGTACTA